>CABFOV010000825.1:132206-154258 GCA_902141375.1 Timema poppense | reverse complement strand
AAATCTGTGCCGGGACCGAGGATTAAACCCCGGCCGCCAGCACAGAAGTCTGACACCTTACCCCTAGACCGCCAGGTCACCTATAGATCATAATGAATTTTCCATATCAGCACAGACACGTCTTAGCCCGAATCGACAGTTAACAACTCTGTCTATTAAAATCAAAAACAAACACTAATTATCAGACTTCAAACTCAGATTGTGCCCAGGAGCTGATGAGCAAAACTACTTCTAGAAAAAGAACATAAAAACAATAAAATTTACAATTGAAGCATATTGCTCTCTTTTTTGCACCTACAGTGCGAGGTTTTTTCTTTAATTATTGCGAAGGCTGTAAACAAGCAAACTGAATGTTATTCACCGTAGCCTGCGTGCACGTGTACGGAAGTAAAACGGCAACAGTATAGTCAGACTAAATAAAATTGACACAACCCAAATTTAAATGCACTAGTAATCAATGCACTAGTAATCAATTCAATAAAATGGGCTGATTTCAAGTTTCTTATATTACATCACCCAGATACTAATAATTATTATTATTTTAATATAAACTTAGAGATGCACTAAAAATTCCTATTGTAAAACTAGCTTTACCAACATTAGCTTGTAACNTTCCTATTGTAAAACTAGCTTTACCAACATTAGCTTGTAACATGTACAAAGACATACCTATGCAGTAATGGACCCATGTTGGGTCCCCCCAAGAAAAAAAACACCATCCTCTCCAAATCTTATTTATAAATGTAAATTATAAAGTATTATTTGACATTTATTATTGGGATTATTTTATAATATATATTAGGTAGGTTGAATTTAGATGAAGTGTACTCACATTTGCCTGGAGAGCTAAGAGTGTAAACTCATTAAGGAAAAACCACTCTAACTGCATTACTATACAGCCATAACATTTGATAAAATTGTTGTTGAAAAGTTTCAATATAATGTAAAAAACTTAATCTGAATTGAATAAACAAACATTGATTTCTGTGAAATTGTCTACATTTCCTCCAAGGACAAGCTACAGGCAGTAGCTCAACAGACAACATAGATAAGCCCTGCAGCCTTTCTTGATTCATGTGCTTCTTAAATAATTTTTAGCAAAGTTTTGAAAATTACCTTTCAGCTGTTACTATTGATTTTACAGAAAAATACGTACAGACAATCTTGTACAGCATAAATTATGCAAAATAAAGTGACTATTGAGTAATTTTTGATTAAATAATGAGAGCTTTACGAAACAAAAATAGGCCGAAAAGACAACGCTTTCATCTATTACCAAATTAATTTTGGATGGGTGGACCTGCGTGGTGGGCACTATTTCGGGCGTGGACTTGCGGCATTTTGCCACCACCCTACAGTTACACCACTGAACTTGTAACTGTCAAGAATTTCCAACTCTATTAACCTATTTTTTATTAATTATATTCAATAATCAAATATAGCTTTATAGGTTTATACATATTTTATTGTGTCTAATACCCACTTTGGTGGCCGCATGGTCTAGACTAGACTGCAAATAATGAGGAGATCAAGGTTCGAATCTCGGCCGGGTGTACTGAAGTTGGTTTTTCCAAACTGGTTTTCCACGCCCTATCCAGACAAATGCGGGTTCACTTCCTATGAATATAACCTTCCTGATCCCTAAAACCATTAGCACAATTTTTTAAAAACAAAACATATTAATAAATCCTTTGTTTATTTGACAAAAACTTGAATTTGGCCATTTTCCTCAGGAACTTTAACCTACTGAAAGAAAATTTTTGACCAGACTAAATAATATATATATATTTATATATCTAATATAATGTAAATAAAAGTATAATATAATATTATAGAATACATATATATATATTCGAATTTGAAGATAGCAAGTATATAGAACAATTTTCTACAAAAAGAAACATTTTATTTTTAAAAATGTATAATTTTTATATAATAAATATTACACTTATTGCCGCTACTACAAAAATTATAAACCCTTACTCTAAAAATAAGTATTTAAAATTACAATAAAACTTATAGAAATATACTGCAAGAAAAATTTTTTCACCCAATTGTATGGAAAATATCTATTTATCGATTTTGACCAAATTTTATAGGCTTACACACAAGATTTACATTGAAGCAAGATAATTTTATAGTCTATGTCTCCCTTATCAATCACTTTTGTGTCAGGGATGTTCATAGCATTATTAGCTATTTTATAATTTTAGCTACACACATTATATAATATTAAATCCATTCTACAACTTTATACATTCAAAGTCCTTCATCATTACTTTTGCAATGATCACACTTAATATTATATTTTCAATTTTTATTTTATTAGGGAGCTGTGCTAAAAATTTCAGTTGAATCCCGTCCGTGTGAACTGAGGTGTTTTTCCTCATAATTGCTCATTCCCTCCACGCAAATGTGGGAACACTTTATCTTAATTACCATATTTATTATCCACCATACTTTATTATTGTAAAGTTACAGATAACATTGAAGGTAATAAGATGAGAAGTATTTCTAATATCACAAGAACAATAAAAAAGACATGGAAATAATCTTTACAATGCACTCTCTTACAAGTAACATACTCATATTAGCATGTGTGTTCCCCCTCCCCTTCCTCTCTAAAGCTTACGTTATTTCCAAATCTTTGACTTTGTCACCCGAGGGGTGCAAGAAAGTAAAAATGATATTTGTGATGAAATTATTTTGTTAAATAATAATTGTCAAATTGAAATATGGATCTGTGTTAACTATGTTATTAATTTTAAAATATTGGTGGTCAAGGCATGTCCACTAGTGCCCCCACTCCCCTCTCATTATTCACTTTTACAATTGATTACAAAATAGTTTCAAGACATTTATCTCTTGTGACAAGTGTAATTTTAGTTAAAACTGCCAATGGTCCATTGTGATTTAAATAGCCCTGTATTATCAATACTAAATTATTCACTCTGTTTAAAGATCAGATTACCAAAGGTAGGGCCAAAGTGTTTGATTGATACACCTGAGTGAACCGAGTCCGTGTTGGTTTTACGCCGATGTACTAACTAAGCTAATGTGGAAGAGAAGAGTAAGGTTGCTCTTTGATGACATACTCTCACATTTGCATGGATGGTGAATGGAAAACATTTTAGGAATATTATCCTCATAGCACCCAACTGGGATCGAACCTCGATGCCCATCCTCGGCAGTCCTGTTTATTGCAAGAGTAGTGCCTTAGATCATGCGGTCCCCAAAGCGGGTACCATTATTATATTTATTAGGTATTCTATGCACATGATTTGAAATTAATGGATGAATTCTATATTAAAGTATTAAAATGTTATTTTTCATGCAGAAACGATAATAAATTCATAACTATTTTTAAAAATCTAATTCACAAAAGCAGAACACTTATTTTTCTTTCGTCTGGTTGAGAGATAAAGTAGTTTTTTTTATTTTATTTGATCTTTTTTTACAGAAACGGCGTCCATTGCAAAACACATCGTATTCACAAATTCATAAACGAATGTAGTTGAGTTGACATTTTTCCTGAGAACATGTTAGTCACAGTGCAACGCTTGGCATCACTGCCTTGAGTTTTCACGAGAGGCTCATCTTGTTCAACCTTACACCGATAGGTCGCAGCATACAGCACCACAACACTTTTTTGAATTAAAATAAAAGGCTACCACTTTATTTTAGTGTAGAACAATATGTATGTTGAAAAGTGGAAGGATATTTATTCTCAATCATATTTACTAGGTTTATGCTTTGTCTACATTTTAAAAAACAACAACATTAAACCAAGAAAATACGATCATGTAAAAATAATTTAAACAAAGTTGCTTACAAATATCTAGCTTTAAATTATACTAAATTATAGAGAAATGTGTTTATTGTAATACAATGAAAACAGTTTTAGCTTAATTCTTCCCACATTTCAATGACAAGACCAGTTGGTTTTATGCAGTGTTCTTTAAATTATTTTTTAAAACTTAAATTTGAATTGGCTGGGTAGATATGAATAAAACACAAACCACATGTAAGTGAATTGATTTTTACAGTAGTACAAATCTGATTCAAATATGTATAGTAGTTTTCTTAGTACTCGGGTACAGAGAAATTGCCAGAAACCGACCACACTCATCTCTCATGGTGATCCATCCCCTTAATTTTAGTAGGGTTAGAATATTTTTCTTAGAAAAAAGCTTTTTTTTAAAAACTATTCTAATTATATTTACATTAACAAAATAAAATTTGATCAATCTTATTTGTTAAGCTTTATATTGTTAAACATGAATATAAATTTTTAAATATCTTTTTAAACACATTTTTTTTAGAAATATTCTTAAACATATTTAAAAAAATACTGCTTATACTTTTTTTTATTTTATAGTAACTTTTTTTGGTCCTTATAGTCACTTCTTAAACATACAAATGGAAAAAAAATAAAGCTTTAGACAAAACACACAAAATACACTATTATGGATAAGTTGAATGGTATGATTACATTTTAAAATGCTTTTCAGGATCTGGTTAAGACTCATTTGATGTATGCTGTGAGAGAAGAAGTGGTCGTCCTAAAGGAAAAGATAGCTGAGCTTATGGAGAGGACTAGCCAATTGGAGTATGAGAACAACATTTTGAGAACTGGAGTGAACCAAGAAACACTAGACCAGTTGAATAGTTCGATTCTACTGGCAGGCCAGGCAGCCAGCAATGCCGCTCAGCCAGCCAGCAACACTGCACAGCCGGTCAGCAACTCCGGCAAAATGTAGTATTTGGTCATTTAGATCTCAGGATGACTGTTTTCTTGCAACATTTACTGAAAAGGCCATTTACCTAATTGTATCCTCCTCACTTCCCTAAATTGTTAATGTTTGTCATATTTTCAATAAAGTGGGTTATATAGATAGCCTCAAAAGCTCAAAATTAATATATATACACACATACTCTCTCTCTCTCTTTACAAGGTTCATTTTTTTTATTCCTGCATTTTTAAAATATGTGTGAAATTTAATTAAAATTACATTGAAAAATCACAAGTCAAAGAAAACATAATTGAAATAAATTCACAAAATTGATTAAAACGTTCAAACTATTTTGTGATACACCACTAATTGACTTATTTTATTAATTAACTATTACCTCCAATTGATTTTTTGATGACCATAGTTAATATAAGAAAACTTATTTATTCATAAAAGTCTGCAGACATTTAACATATACAATTATTTAGGATCACTTTATATCAAGAGTATGCATTAACTACATTATCACTTGACTAACATTAAACAATTTTCATTGAGTTATATCAAAATAATTTATTAATCCTTTTTTTTAATGTTATTTAATTGATGATGTCACAAAATTAATATGTCTAAATACTTTTTAAATGACAATTTTATAAGTCATACAGTTACAGTGAATATTAAATTTTGGATTTTCAAAAAAAAAAAAAAACGTTCTTTAATTAATTTATTTCTCTCATAAATTGTTAGGATAATTTTTAAATTGTTTGATAAACTTGGCACAGTATAATTAACTTCTTACCCAGAACTTAAAATGATTAACTTAGGAAATTTAAGCTATCTATGTAAGATAATTCTAGTTCAAGTTCACTGAAACTTGCGAATCAAAGTCAAAATTGATGTCGAAGATAAGTTTTTTGTGGTTTTCACATATCACTACTTTTACTTTTTAAGTTATTCACCTAACTCATGTAGATATATATATAAGACTGTGAAGAAAAATCCAAAGCTACTACATTATTTTATGCTGACATATCAATCCACCCATGCTTAGATAATACACCGTTAGCTGTGGCTAAATAGTTTAATGGCTCTTCTATAAATGATATGTTGAAACATTTCATATTTAGTGAGCTATTTAAAATCTGTTCATATTATATCAATTTTTTTTTCCTTCAAAATGTTTCAATGATGCTAAAAGTTTTTTTGTGTTTGTCAGTGGCAAAGTAAAGGAGATTAGATCATATACTTCGTCATTCATTTTGAAGCAATGTTCAACCCTACAAAAACATTCTTTAAAAGTAATAAATGTAGATTTTCTCCCATTGTCAATGATTACTATACATTGTAAAGCAAAGTTTTTAAATGCTTCTAGTGCATCTATGATGATTGCAGCTTTTACGGGTAAAAACTACACACACATTTGTTGAAGCTATTTACTATTGTCAGAATATTTTTAAATCCATTGAAGGATCTAGGAAGTGGGCTAAAATAATCACTAAACAAAACCAACTAGAAACTGCTACTGCGTACATGCTGAAATAAAACTTTCAACTAGTTTTAGGTCTTAACGATTTTCACATGACTTAGTCAAGTTAACAAAACTTTGGTTTATATAGCCCATTAAAACTTTCAAACATTTTAAACCGTTTGAACCACCAATAATATCTCACTTCAATAGTGCTACAAGTCAAAACACTCCTTTTTTGAGAAAGTTGACTTAAAAGCTCTAATTTAAACAAATAGTTTCTAAAGAAAAATTGTAAAAAAATTTATTCTATGATAATAGTATCCTACCATTTTAATGGAATATTTTGATAACTATAGATGTAGCTTTATTGAGCTGAATTGGTTGAAAATATCACTAATTTACTTAAGGTTTTAGTGCTTTCAAAGCCAGAATTCACTTTTTAGATTTTATCTTTAGTCTATAAAAGACCACGAAAATATCTTTCCAGCTATTAAATGGTAATTTTTGGAGTTGTGAAACTATTGAACTGAGCCATTGAAATGGACTGGAGCATTACGATAATTCAATATAACAGCACATTGTTATCCAATGTGCTCTAATTTAAATAATTTTGGTTCCTGTGATCAGGCAAAGTAAATAAGTGGAAATACCTTTTGAATTTTTATTTAAAAAATTCTAATTTATAAACTCTTAGGGTAGCGGCTCAGGGAGGAGGCAGAAGACTGTATTTCCTCTTTCTATTGTTCAAACAAAAACTAAATTATGTTTGCCATGTATATTATATTTACTCTTTAATTGAACTTCATTGAATTGGTTACCCCTGAACTGTGAAATCCATCTCACTATTTTGGCAATTTGGCAGGGGTGATTTAGCAAACAATACATGATGGAGCATGTTGCAAATTTTACCATGGGTGCTTTCACTTTGTGTGGTTGAATAATCTTACTGGCTTAAGAAAGTATTATAAGCTTTCCCTCGTTTGTCTGTGCTAACATTACTCCCATTACCAATTATGATTCATTTGTAGTATAATTACTTTTTAAAAGTCTAGTATTCTTAAAATTGAGATCTCTGCTAAGGTTGGTTTTTAATTCAATAAATGTCGAGATGGCTTCTTCCGACCAACTTAAGGCAAAGCTTATCTAAATAAGTTGTGACACTAACTGGATTTGGGATGAATCTGGCTAAACTACGCTACCATTTCTATAATCCTAGAGAGTTTACTCACAGTATTAGAATTTAGGAAATCTTAGATCGACACTCCATTTTATGAAATTGTGTGGCCAAGATATTCCTCTTGGCCGATGGATATCTGCATCTTGGATGGGTTGATGGTTAGATTAACCCATCAAATCCTGGTAATCACTTCCTATAAATTTAAGAGATGTTTCACATGATTATTGGAGTAAAAAATTAGGTCATCCAAGTAATTAAAAGTGAATTTAAATTGAATGTCTAAAAATGAGGAATTTAGTAATCACGAAACCCCATGCTTAGTATACCTTTACTCATATAATCATGTTTTTATAGTTCATCATCACTATTTACATTTCTGATTTTGGTTCAAGAAGAAAATATACCCCTACATTGCCTGAATAGTGAAAAGAAATTATGATAGGCTTCACTCAATGGAATGTCATAAGTGTTGATGTTAGGGCATCCCAGCCTTTTGGCCAACATATCTCAGAACTCCTCATTATTTTGAGAAAATACCCTTATTGTTTGTTGCCAAACATCGAGGGAAAATTTTCTAACTACAGCTAAATATAAACTCACTTATATCTTCCCATACATAAATGCACACCTTGGTGCAGTCCTTAAAAAATTTGCTGACGTAACCTCCATGATCAGCCATGTTACAACCTAAAATCATTTAAACCATAGTAATTGAATTTTTATTGATATTATAATCATATTATGTTGGTCCACTGTTGTATACTTCACTCCACATAGTTTCTATATTTTTATAAGTTTAGCTGTGGCTAGTTTTTTGAGTTAACTTTCTGAAATCAAGCTTTGGACCAACCCTGTATCGACTAATGGGAAATAATTATATTTACCAATAGTTGGTCTAATTCCTTATAAGATAAATTGTCTCCTTGGATTAACACATTTCATTCATTTGTCTTAATCCTAGCAAGGGGTGAACCAAGATGTTTTGACACGTGGGCTCACTTTATTCTTATTCGAAACTAGATTTTTTTTAGTGTCCTCATCATAGTAATGCATTATGAAATCAGTCTTTTGGTATCCATAACATCTCCTCTGATAAATACCTATGTTATGCTACATACTGTTAAATTTTCTCCTCAAATTTAGAACGTCATTATCCTTCTATTAAAAACAATTACATCTCTACTGTTGGAAATGGTGTCACCCTGTGGCATCATGGCCTTGAACAATGACTAGGACATTTTATTTACACCAACCACTAATTTTAACTATCATGCCTTGTTTCCAGTATATCTGCAATATATAAAAATGCCATACATTTAATTTACATGTTGTTAAGCGTGTCATTACCCTGTTCATCATCCCCCAGAACAAGTATTGGTGGATTCCTCACAGGAATGCTACCTCAAGTGCCATTCTTCAGTGCAACCACGCCAGTAAACCCAAGGAGTTGGGGAGGAGGGAGGGGGTAAGGGGTATAGGAAAGTATGCACCTCCACTTGAACAATTGAACAAACATATGCTACAAAGGTTGGGTTTGTCACTAAAAAAAATAATTATATTGTCACTACATTTTCAAATTTAATAAAAAGTTCTTGAACAAAAGTATTGTCCTTATAAGAAATTTGTATTTCTCATAGAAGTAATTTAAAAATTCATTTTTGGTCACATTGAAATAGATTTTTCATTATTTGTTTTGGTGATTTATTATAATTTAACATTAAATAATAATTATTATTCCATTGTATGTTAATATTTGTTATATAATTAATATAAACAAAATAAATCATTCATAAAACATGGATTAGTTAGATTCTATACATTACTACTTTCAATTTATTGTGTCACCAAATGGAGCCACACCATTATGTCTTTAAAGGATAAGATTCTTTTGATATATATATATATATATATTTAGTTCTTGAAAAAATGTAGGCTATCTCCTAGGATGTTAGTATTGATTGGTTGAATACCCATAATTTATTCTGCTGATAGAAACTGCTTTACATCTATGCATTCATTAAACACTTGGCTGTATCCAATATATACTTAATGTCCTTAGGAGCCCTCTTTAATTCTAATATTGATAATGTTAAGAGATGCGATTTATTTTCAAAAGGTACCCTTTCATAAGTAATCCAAACAAATTGAAGCATATAGGGTTGTATTTCATTACCACAATTAAATAATCACTAGTTAACTTATTTTAGAACATGTAGCAGTTTCTATAATTCCTCTTGTTTAAATACATCATTTAAAACTTAAAACTTTATATAAAATATTAATTTACAAAAAGCACAAAATATATTAAACCTGATTACTCAACACGCACCAACAAACATACTTAAGCTATGGCACTAGGAACTTGAAAGTCGATTGCCTAACTAACAAAAGTACGCTACCTATCCCTATCTTGAGCTAGTTATATTTAGTCCACCTCAATATCCCATATCTCTTTCAGGTCCATGTCATCCTCCCATTTGTGTCTAGGTCTTCCAAATGGTCTCTACCTATTGGGTTTACCAGTCAATACCCTGAACATGGTTCTAGATTCTTCCATTTGAGCTGCATGTCCTGTTCACCTTAATCTGCGAGATTTGATTAGCCTTACATTGTCTTGTGATGAGTACATGAATGTATTATTATTGATGTAGTGTAACGGCGCGTCAACACAATAAGGTAATTATCGCTTAAATGGTATGTAACTCCTCATTATGTAACCACCTCCATTGTCCAGTATCCTCATTCTTGTTTGGCCCAAATATCTTCCTAAGCACCTTGTTTTCGAACACCTAAAATTCATTTTCGTCATGTTTCAAGATGATTTTTTACAACCATAAGGAATAACCGGTAAAACTATTGTTTTGTATATTAAGAGATTTACATTACTTGATAATGGGTGAGAGATCAACAACTTACTGACCGAGTAATAGCAGGCATTTCTTGACGGTAATATTTTCCTAATTTCTAGTCTAACATTTTTATTGTTAATTCAAATTGTTCCCAAATATTTAACCTCATTAACCATGCCAAATTATATGTTGTATGCAATAATCTCTAAATTATCGTCCTCAATCTGTGCTCTATATGGGATCATACACTTGGTATTTTCATCGTTCACATATTTTATTAATAGCCTCTAATAATATTTCTGCATTTCTTGTAACAGCTTCGCTACTATTACCTAACAAAGCTAAATCATCTGCTTGATAGTGGATTTAGTACCGTTTAATTTTAAGCCTTCTCTACACTCTTGTATTACCCTGGTTAAGCAGCATACTCTAAGGATAGATTAAAAAGTATTGGGGAAAGTGTATCTCCGTGTTTCAATCCACTATGTACTTTGAAAGTATCTGATAAGTAATGTCCAGCCTGTACCCTGCCACTTATATTTTTCAAATATACCTCATTTAGCTTGACAATTTCATGGGTGTCCCAAACTTCACTAAAATTTCAATTAATCTGTTTCTTTTAACTTAATCATGGTTCTTTGTGAAGCTTTGTACAATTGATGTGCTGTCATGTTTTATTCCAGTTTTTTTTAATATACATCGAATAGAAAAAATCTGATCCGTTGTTGATCTATTTCGTCAAAATCCACATTGATGATCCCTAATTATTTCCTCTATACATGGCGTCAATCTCATTAAAATTATCTCAGACAAAATTTTGTAGCATGTTGGTTGTAATGAGATAATTCTATTGTTATTACACTGTTTTATCTTCCTTTTTAAAAGTGGGTACTTATTTTAATTTCCTTCCATTCTTGTGGTAATACATTAAGGTTTCTTTTGGATCATATCAGTTTAAGTAATTACTTTTAGTAAGCTGAGTAACTTCATATGAAGCTAAGGTAGCATTCTCATTCACATTGCAAGTATAAGATCTAATAGCATTTTTGTGAGCTTTTTAATTCTCCTAGCTTAATTTTAAAGGGTTCCAAAGACTTACCTTTATATTATTGATGTTTAGTTTCAAGATGACATCACAATTTAACTGGTTTCATGCATTCATTTGGCAAAAGTTCCAAACACATAACACGCTTTGGCCTTGGATCAACTTCACCGCTATGTTTTCTTACTTTCGCACTTCCACTACTCTTTGATCACTCATTTTTAAGGTTAGTTTTGGAGCATTTAGGTTAATCACTTAAATCACTTGGAGTTTCTTCAACCAATTCTTCCTTTTCAAATTCACTTATTGTTATATTAAAAGAACCACTTTCAAGCCAACGGTCCATGATTGAAAACAATCACACGAAAATAATAAAATGTAACAAATCAGTTTGAATAACTTTGCAGTGGAATATGATGAGTGACGTGGCTCGACTCGTCGGTCTGAGAACAAAAACAATGACATTGGGATGCACATTAATCACTGCAGGTGTGTGAGGAGGGGGGGAAGCTTTTTATTGATTAAGATTAGGCCTAAAAATGTTTAATTATTATTTTAACTTTGTTAAATTTTGGCGGTTGTCACAGACCCACTAGGAACAGTTCGTGAGCCTCTCAGGGTCTGCGGACCACCTTTTAGGAACCACTGATCTAATCTAGATTATTTCACTTAACCATATATATCTTAATATTATATAAAGTAGAAATAAAATCTTGCAATTTTTTTATTTTTAGATGCACATTATTCATTACATAAGTCTGTTTTTTTGTTACTTTTGTAAACAATATTTTTTAGTAACATTTTATCATAAAAATATATTTTCCTAAGTTTTTTTGTCAGTTGTCTTTTAGTAAATTTGTAAATGGTCTAGTAACACAACCCCTGATCTAAGCCAGTAAACACTATTAACTACAAGATTATAGTATTTGGAAGAACTAGATAGAACAAGCTCAAGACACGTTAATTACTAAATGCATTGAGATAGATAGTACTGTAATTGAAGGAAGTTGGCATAGTAAGGAGGGAATTCAAATATATCACTTACTATTAGAGCCCTTCTTGCTAGGCCTTAAATCACAATAAATTTGGCATAATAATAAAAATTTATAATTACAGATCGACTGAACGTATTGATGAACTCTTATATCTGAAATATTGTACTAATTGTTTTATTCAGATAGAAAGGAATATTTTTTTGATTTCACAATATGTTAAAATAATCTTATTTTATATGATATTATAAGACTAAAGTAGCTAAAACAACTGAGCATGACTAAAGGCAGCTAACTGTTCACTTTTATTCACTAAATCCTCTTTATTTTATTTGAAACTATGTAAATTTTGAATATGATACTATTAAAATTACATGGAAACTAAATATAGTATCTGGGTTAGCTCATGTCTGGCCAAGAGCCCTATAAAACCAACTCAATTTTTTGAGTCTGTTTAGTTCACTGACCCGAGTCTATACATGTAAGTTTATATTAGTGTTGACAAGTAAAGCAATAATCAGGTATTTTTATCGTCTTTCCAAAACATTTCTAGAATATAATCTTAGCTAAAGATTATTAAATTATATTAAAAAAACAAAATTACCTTCTCGAATGTATTTGTTTTAGCAACTTGTATAGTTTGTTTACAACTATGTACGTCCATCAAATAAAATATTTTTAGTTTTCACCTACTCAATAGGAAAAAAAATCTATTGTCATTATTTAATACATCTTTTCTGTTAAAATACAAAACACTATAGTTTGTTTTAACAGTGAATTAACTCGTAAGTTTTAATTGTGAGTGCGCTCTTAGTAAATAAAGTTATATTTAAACACATTTGTTTTTATATACTCTTAACTTACTTTTTGAGTGTCCAAAACATTTTTCTTTTAAGAAGTCATATTTTATTGTGGAAGTTTGATGTGCTCTAAGAACCTCAGTATGAAACCTTTATCCAGTTATTTCTTACACCAATTACAAGTACTATTTGAAGGAACTGTGTTTGAATATAATATACAAATATTTAGCCATTTATGATTCAAGGGGACTGAGGAGGATGGTAATAAATCTTTGGTCTGAGTTTTTTAGTGCCATAATAACTTGCTTAGCCTTGTACTACAAATTAAAGTGTCATCCTAAAGTATAGTTTTCACCCCTTGATAGTGGTATTCAAGGGACCTTGAGGAAGTTTTATGCAACTTGCATTTCTTATGTAACATTGCAATGTTGGTGCTATTCTTAACTTAGTGAATAACATTTGTATTGTTGCCAATTGATTTAACCTTGTGTTGTGTCTGGGAGGTAAGACTGATTTTACTCAAATTTCAAAGCCTTTCTCATGATTGTAAAATATATTTTTTTTTAAATGCAATTACATGGATCACCTTAGGTGGCTCATATGGATATAGTTAATATTGCAAGGGTACACACAGCTTTTTACAGTGTATTAAATTTCAAGCTTACTCATAAAATAAGCTGACCAAAGGATTTAATATATATTGTAAGACATATCTTCATAATATATGTATTGTGACTCAAAACTAAAAGAGCAGTCTCGAATTGAAGAATTTGTCTTGCTTAGAGTTAATATTGTTCCATTATGTGTATTTTATAGGGCAAAATAAAATGTATATTTAACAAAATAAAACTATATTTTTCCATCCAGAGCTTCTTATGAGACTTGAAAAAATTACTAGTTTTAGTGATTTCCCTATAGATTATTTCACTTTTATTTGATTAATGGTTGTTTCATTGTGATCGAATGTATATATTTTTATATGAAAGACTGTATTTTATACTCTAATTCTCAGAGCATTTTCTACATTTGTAATATGTGTGATTTTGGGGAAAGCTGCAAAACTAAGTTTAATTCATAATTTGGGAGATACACAAACTATAACTACAGTTAATACAATATATGTGTATAAGCTTACAAATTATTATATTCTGAAAAACAATATTAAAATACTAATTTTACAATAAGTTGTTATGGATGTAATTCCTGTAGGCAAATACAAGGATAGCAACTGGAGATTTATGCATAACTCACACATTTCACTTTTAATCACTTTTGTTTATTAGATTTTAAAATGTTTGAGTAAAATAAAACGAGCATTAAATTGACAAATGTGTTTTAATGAACATAATAATACAAAGATTTATATTGTGATAAAATTACAGAATTTAAAACTCAATAACATTAAGGCCTACACTTTATTCTAAAACAAGGTCTCACTCTTTTCTTAAACATGCAAAATGTTCAGGTCTCTTCAAAAATGTATGTGCTTAGTCATCTGTGAAGTAATAACACATACATTTTTTCCATCTATAGTGGATTGCACAAAGCACATTTTGCAACACCACACAAACTTCTAAAAAATTCTGGAAAAAATCTTTCAAAGGCTATGTTGACTACTACTAACATTTTTTTTCACCAGTTATAATGGAACCTTATTCTCATACAGGAACACTCGAGATAATATTATTACGAGTCCTGATTATCTGAGATTAACAGAACCAAGGCGGCCTTGGATAGCCAAATCTCGGATAATACAGAACACTATATAAAATACACTACACTAAATTTGAATGAACTTAAAAATAACAACTTTAAAAAACATCACAACAAATTACTAAGCTGCAGTAGTAATGCTTAGTGGCAGGCAACTGACTCGACAAAAGCTAAGAGTGATCAGTAATATTTGTGGATATAGTCACCCTATGATTCACCCCACTACTCATACTAAGACAGTTGACCCAGTTTAATCCAGATCCTTTCCTAGACAATTTTCTCGAAACACAAATTGTGTTACCACCTCACCAGTTTTTGGGACTAGGTATTATTAGTTTTATTAATTGGGGGTATTTAATGTTCACTTTTTGAACTAATTGATTAGATCAGCACACTCCTTATAAATTATTCTATTTTAGAACAAAGACAACAAAGGGTGTTAATTCATTGTTGTGATAACCAGAGCCCAGATTTTTATGACTTTTTTTTTTGTCACAGACATTGCTCGTGTACACATAAATTCTGTATATGATCCCTTTGCTGTAGAAATGTATATTTTTTAGGTCATTTTTTCCTGCTGTGAATAATTGTTTTAGGTATGTTGGATAGTATTGATATTTTGTGGAATTCATTATTTTTAAGCATACAGTTGTCAGACTAACAAGATAATGTAAGATTAAAAATGAACTTTGTATGCTCTTTCCTTTTATGGTTTGAACATCCAGATGCATATTGAAGCACTGCAACTAACCTGGAAAGATTTCTGTAGTAGGGAATAGCTGTTGCTTATGAAACAGGTGTTTTATAAATCATTCTTCATGTTTAGTGAGTTGCAAGAGTATTTGTATACAAATTTATCTTTGTTTTAATTTGTGAAGGGTTTGCATTCTCAGAGTTTTTGTTAATATTTTTGGGTGATTTTTTCTATAAATTTAGTCAGTTTTAATGTCATTATATTAGTTATTTTTTGGCAATTCTTAAGTCATCAAAATATGGGCCCTGCTGATAACCAGTTTTTCTGCCATGTCTGGAATTAAACCTGGACCACCACCTACAAAAAATAGTTAGCTTTGTTGCTTGAATCTTGTTACACCACTAATGTTAACCCAATTTACACATGCCACTAAACTGTAACAACCATTTTATTCTTCTAAGTGATAGATATTCTTACTGCACTTACTTGTAAACAGGCAACTTCATGATTTAAGCTAAAATGATTAATTTCACACTTTATTCACTGTTCTTTACTGAAGAAATGGTCCGATGTGCCTAAAATATATGTTTTATTTGGCATGATTTGTTAGTCTGCAAACCTGCATTTATTTGGAAAGGGGTAGGGAGAGGGGAGAGACTGACCAGACCTTTTCCTCCAACCACCTTTAATTTTGAATTAAACCCAAAAACTCTTTAAAAGAGTAAACTCTAAACTAAAAATATAATCTATCAAATACAATTTTTATTGTACAAAGTTTGCTCTTATATGCCCAACAAATTATTCAACAATTAATTTTTAGTGAATTCCTAATTTTTATATTCCATACAATTTCATCTTTAAGATTAATGTAACCAATTTTATTCAACAATATTGTATTAACAAATGATTGGTGTTATAATTTTTATTACAATTTGTTATTTTTGTAATGCTTCTAATAAAAGCTTCCTCATGTATACAAATAAACACATTCTTATTAATAGATGATGGAATTAAATTTTGTGTGCTCACTAATATCCACTGACGGATTAAGATAAAAATAAACTTTTTTTATACTTAAAAAAGCTACCATAACAATTTTACTATATTAATACTTACAATCATATAATCCTCAGCTTTCACATTATTTTGATGGATTAAATTAAAGGAAATTATCCTAATCATATAATAAAATATTATTAATGTCAACCAAAAATATATATATATATTTATATTTTCTTAAGGTTTCTCCCTTCCAAAATTCTATGTGAGTCAATTAAAATTTATTAGGATATTTATTACTATAAACAAAGAATCAATTATTCATCTGTGACTCTTAAAATTTAAACTTAAGGTACTAATTACATTTGGTATATAATTTATAAATTTACATCTAATGCAGTAATATTACATTTGACTCAAATACATAGATACATTGTTATACCTTCATGAGTTACCTACCTACCTGAGATGATCTGATTTTAAATTTGTGGAACACAAAAATAACCACATTAAAACACAACCAGGAAACTAGATAAGACTAAAGACTTTACAACTAAATATAAAATAATTTACATGATCCATCCCACTTGAAATTTTCTATTTGATAGACAAATTAATTTCTATAATGGTCTGCTCTAACTTGATTCAACAACATTTAAGAGCTTTCATACTGAATGAATCATTTGTCCTTATGAAGGATAGAAGTTAACAAGAAGGGAAGGAAGCTTTAAAATCAACAAAATTCAGTTATTTCACTATATGCTATAGTTAATCAATTTTGAAAATTTTATATAAGTTTTTTAAAATATTGTGTGTAAACATCTCAAATTAATACCATAAAACAACCAGGGGCTGTGGGCTTGTTCATTTCACACATGAACATACATAATTCTTATTTGAATATCGAAGTAAATGGGTAATTTACTACCAAATACCTCCCACTACAATCTTGTATCAGCCCCTGCCAGTAGTAGAGCATTCCATAAAGCTTCAAGGTCTACCAGCTGTACCCCACATAATTATGTATATAATATGCTGCAATTATTATCACCTCAAACATTCTCTATATTTAATAATTAAAACCTCCCAAATCACACCATTTCTTGAAACTCACCTCTTAACTTATTTCATTTAAAGATGCATTATAAGAGTTAGCCTGGCTAATTATGTATGGAGTAAAGGGGGACTAGTATAAACCAATGGCTATATTTATGAGAGTGCAAAACATAATATATAAGCACATTGCTATCCAGCCAACCTTAAAGGAATCAAGCTTTACCCTTAGTCTTGTTACAGTACTTTTCCTGGATTATAGTTAATATATCTATTCATACATACTAAATTTTAGAGTGTGATAGCATTGAGTGCTTTACATTAGTTTATAATGGTGCATTACATGATGCTACACTTCAGTCAAATTCTTTTCACGGTAACTGAAATTAGCCTAAGTTTTGTGGGGCATACAATGGCATAAATTACAGGTTAACTTCATGATCACCCAATGATTCACTTTGCATGCACTGCAAAACTAGAAACAGGTCAATTAATCTTAGTAGCTGTATAGTGTGTTTGAAAGTGAGAAACTTTTTTTATATATAAATTATCTGTATTTTTGTTAGTTACATAGTTAAGGACTTATTTGAAATTAAATTTAAAAAACTAAAATTTGAAATAGCCTGGTTAGGAATTTCTTAAACTTCTTGCAAAATATTCTAAAAGTTTTCAACGTTTAACTTTTTATAACATTGGGTCATAATTGTGACAGTCTTTCATGTAATAATTAACAGAAAGCATTTTGCAAGCTATATTTGCCAATATGTCACACTTGAGTATAAGCTGTGTTTCAATGCAACCTAGGCAGCTTGAAAAACATTTACTTATAAGTAAAAAATGGGAAAAAGTTTACATAATCACCATATTACTAATAAATGCATGAATGGGTAAAGCCGTTGCATAGAAAACATTCATGCTTTTTCAAATTATATAACTTTCCCGTCAAACTAAATCTGTAATGTGTTCTCCCAAACAATAGCTATAATTTATTTACAAAATTAAATATACATAATTATAGTATGTGTACATATGGAATAAAAATTAAAATATGCAAAAATTTTGTCATACCCTGCTCAAATTGATAAATGTTTAAAAACAAAATTTGTATAATCTTAAAAAAATTATGTGTATGGTCATGTATATGCAGAGGTATAAGTTACTTTTTGCATTGCTGAATTTTATTTTTAATACATTTAAAAAAATATTTATGTAATTGTTGGTTTGCCTACATAATTATAAAACTAAAATGTTATTTTATATTTAGAGTTATATAGATATGATCTTTATTAAATTAATGAATGATAGTTTAAATAGTACTGTACAATTATATATCAATACAGATATAAACACACTTAACCAAACTCTTTTTGCCAAATTAGATGGATTTACAGTGTTCTTTAGCTTTCATTCTTTGTGGCATGACCAGAGATTACAATAATATTGTCAACAAAATTTGATAGTATAGCTACATTTCATTGAAGAAATTAAGACAGAACTTAATTCATATATTGTGTGGGCCTCACAGTTAAACAGATTCTCGTGATTACCTTTTTTGAATTGTAAAATCACTTGAAACTTTTGTGAAATGGTGGGAACATTCATGTTGAACAACCAATACAAAAAAAAAAGTTTCTACACTCCACTATTTGGCATTTGATACATATTTTCTTTATAACTTTGCTTTATATTTGATAAATAATTTTAGACTAAAGAAAACAACTTAGTATTTAGGTTTATATGTATTTTTTATGTATTTCTATCGTTGGTAAAAGTCACAATTGACCTTTATAATCGATTGGTTATATTTTCCCACTGCCTGGGTTTTCATTAGTCATTTGCAAAGTTATAAAATGTTGCATTTAAAAGCTGTACATTCTGTTTACTCTGAAAGGTAAAAGTCTTAGCTTGATTACTTACACTATGAACCTAAGTTATTTCATGGTGGAAGAATGCAAGGTAAGCTTGCTTCCCTAAGGGGTAGACAAAGGGTGCATCTTAATATTTAGACTGTAGTATATTTAAACACTATAATTATGTTTTAATGTTTGATTTTATTCCATTAGTATTAGATATCTTATATTATTTTGTTATTTAGTATTCACACCAAACAAATGTTCCTTACATATAATTTTAGAACACTTGGTCCTTAACTTGAAAGATTTTTGTAAGAATCAATTAGATTCAACTCTTCATTCAAAGCAAAATTGATTAATGTGTTTTTAATGGTATTAAATTATCATTAATTTACTCTCTTGTAATAAATAAAATATTGAATCTCAGTAATAATGTAAGTTAAGGCTTATGTGAATTTAGTTATAGAATTGATAAGTATTCATATTTAATCCACATTGTAAGTTCCTTTAAATTTAAAAAATAAAACCTATTACATTGCTACAATTTAATGTAGTTTCATGTTAATATGTTTATTTTTTTTTAATACAAATTCGTGCTATAAAGAAAACAAATTCTAAAATACTTGCTAAACATTGGGTACATCTCACATAAAATATTCAAGTTGTATTTGTTTCAATAAACAATTTAATGCATAAATGTTTGATTTTATTCATTTTTTAACATCTTAGAAACCTGTACCATACCAGCTAACCACTCAAGTGGTTTACCCTGGAGTGTGAGTAACCTGGCGGAGATTGGGTTGAACCCCAACAGAAGCCTGGCCAGAGCCAAAACCATCATTGGAACCAGGTTTGGTCAGTTGGTTCCTAGCTTGGTGGGCTGTAAGGGTTGGTGATGGTGAGTTAAGTCATCGTCAGCACCCGTATCCTCAGTTAAGGAAGGCTACCACCAAAAGAAGGTTTACCTGAGGACCTATAGGTGGCAGCCATGACAGGCTTAGTAAGAGAGTTGCCGAAACAAACCACTCAATAAAATAAACTGCTAGAATGAATTTTTTTGTTGGCGACCTTAATCTACAAATAGGGACTCTGAACTTTAGTACAATGACAGGAATAGTGGAGAAAATTGTGAACATAATGGAGGAGAGGAGATTGGCTGTCGTGGGTCTGAGCAAGACTAAGCGGAGAAGGAGCGGCATGTGAGAAGTAAGGAATGGCTTCATTTTGAATTGTATGGGAAACTATGATGGAAGAAGGTATGGAGTAGGTTTTGTAGTGAGAGAAGGGCAGAAGGAGGAGGTAGTAGGTTTGAATGACCGAATAATAAAGATAGCAATATCAGATAGAGAAAAAAAGGTTGGGACATATTTGCGGAATATTTAGAAAGGTATATGGGAAATGTGTGTCGGTTAGTAATGTGGGATCTTAGCTAACGCAAGAGTATTAAAAAATAGAGAAAGGTTTGAAGATACGCTACAAACAAAGGATTGGGAAAAAGAAACAAATATTTAGAAGACTGTTAGAGATATATGCAAGAAATAAAATTAAAGTGGCAAACAGCTGCTATAAGGAGAAAAGAGAAAGCCATAAAGCTGGAATAGTGAGCAAAGGTTGTGAAGAAATGAAAATGCAAACTCTAAACATCAAAGTAATAACAAGTGTGTCCTTAGATAGTGACCAAATGTTGCTGGTGGTGAACATAAAGGGATGAGAATGTATGAGAAAAGTAGTAAAACAAGAAAGAATAAGAGTTTGGAGGCTGAAAAATAATGAGAAAGGAGAGTTGTACCTATGAAAGGCAAGAAGCTTAAGACTGTGCAAGAGTGATATTTTCTTTTCTTATTTTTATGGTTGTGAGCCTTTTTAATAGAATAAAAACATTAAAATAAGTAATAATAGAGCAAAATTGTTAGTAATTTTTGTTTAAATAGTTCTAATGCTTAATTTAACTTGATAATACTAATTCGTCTCCAAGTATTAAGTAATACAAGAAAAAGCCTTAATTTTTTTATGGATGTACGGATAGTATAGCTTTATATGGTAAACATATTTTAGGCACGGTCTGTACCATATTTTCCAACATATTAATTTTTATTTAATAAATAATGAAATAGAATCGGTGGCAGACTTTCTCATTCTTTTACAAATAAATTTCCTGATAAAAAACTACTTTGTGTTTTGAAATTAAATTTAACTCTCCTTATTTAGCAGTGAATACTGGTTCATTTGACGTTTTTCATACAATCGTAACTATCGTATTTTAAAAACTGGATAGGAAATTGCCCGAAATTATGTGATTTTCATAGAAATAAATACAGCCAAACCGGGCCGTACCTTTGAGAACCAAACACAGGTAGGAGTGACCGCTTGTGTTTAATTCACAGCGGCGGGCGGGCGGGGAGTGATGAGGGGGATAAAGATCATTAGCAAACTTTTCAAAACCGGCTGAGAAAAGTATTGAGGTACAAAAACATAAGAGTTATATTCTGATATTTTGGACTGTTCTTGCCTGTTAGCTATATAATGTTTGAAATCTGTACAGTCTATTGTTACCATTATTCTTTGATATTGTTTAGTTTTATATTTTAGTTTGAGCTTGGCTACCATTTAACTGGCATAAATATAATTATATTAATCAAGGATGTAGCCAGCCAATAATTTCAGGGGGGGGGGGGG
>CABFOV010000825.1:111155-123918 GCA_902141375.1 Timema poppense | reverse complement strand
CCCACCCCCCCCCCCCCCCCCCTTCATTAATAGGGTTCTGCCACCACTGATACTTTTCTTCGAGTAAAACACTAACAGTGTTCTGGTTTGATGGGGAAATATTATGGTAAGTCTACCATTACACACGTTAAATGTGCCCCAAATATTACAAATGGGAAAAAGTACTAGAAAAATATCTTTGATACAGTTTATCTAAACTAAGGTCACTTATAATGATTGAAATCACTCCCTTAATAACATCTGGAGGCATTAAGAGTCACAAACTGTTTTAGCCTCAAGTAGTTATGGATCTGTGCCCCTTAAATCTCTCCCTCCCCTCTTCCGAAATTATATTCTGGACACAACCTTGATTGCCCACCCTCAAAGAAAAATTCTGATATTTGTGGTAACTAAAATAATTTTATTTTGTTTAGAAAAAAGTTGGATTTTGGTAAATAAACAAAAAATTGGATTTTGATTTTTTAAAAAAGGTCAGTTAATGGTAAAAAAAATAATCAGCTATTACATAAGTTGTATTGTATAACAAATATAAAAATTACTTTTAAAATTTGTATATACCATATAAATCAAAGAGAAGAGTTTCAAATTTAGTTTTCTTAAACACAGATTATTTTTCTTCTTATTTAGGTTATTAATAATTCTTCGCACATGGAAGCCGCATACAAACCATATCAAATTAGGATGTTCAACATCTGGCTACCAATCTTTTGGAAGTTCCTTCCTGTACAATCCTAAGCTAACCATGGCAATCCCAAACCAACTATGGCAATCGATAAATTAAAATAAGTTCGATTTTTGAAACAACATTTTTTCTTGCCATCAAACTGAATGGAAAAATTAACACTTATCCTTCAACAATATTTGACAAAGTACGCTCATAAGATAAGTGAAAGGAAGTAATATGATTTTTTAAAGAGAGATGTTGGAATAAAGAACATAGCAGTTTACCAAGGAGTGTAGATGAAATAATACACTGTTAGAGGAACATTTTGAATATATGAATATTATGGTTTCACAAAGGGCATCATAGTTAGCCGAGCAATGTCCCCAGAAGTTGTTTATTTTACATGTTTATGTTGCTTTTAAATTTACGCTAGATTATTGTTTGATTTTTAGCTATGTAATCAGTAATCACAATCCCGATGGATTGCCTTTAAAATAAAGTATATACACGTACATATACACACACATTTATATATATATTTGGGAGTAAAATTTAAAATTATTCAATTTGGGAGGGACACGTGCCCTTGTAAGTCTACCCTTACACACAAGCTGCACTTGGTTGTGTATATCTCCAAAAGAATGTAGACCAAAATAGTTTCAACATATAAATTATTATTATTATTAGCACCGCGTCTTACTACCCGTTCGGGTTATACGCAAACATATAAACAAATCATTAAAGACATACATGGTTCAGAAATAATAAACCCAGTTATAACTATTCAAAGAAAATCTCCCAGGGAACACTATGAAGAGAGTGAAATTAAAGTAAACTAAAATTCTTCTAAGGGAGGTTCTGGGTGGTTTTACACACATGATTTTCCCCATTCCATTTTATGTTAATGTGGTTACACTTCAGCTTAGACTTACCTTATTATTTCTACCCCTAAGATTACATAGTTAATATCCATGGTGTTAAATGTACTATAGTTTAAGAAAAAAAACCAATAAAAACATCACCAGCTGCACCCAGAAATGTTTTATGTAATATTTTTTGTTACTAGCCAATTTATTTATTTCTTAAATTTAAATAGCTTTTACTCTCACAAATCATGATGTGTACTATGAAGTTTGCCATATCTGTCTGATATAAATATTTTAACACTAGAACACTACTTTTACTACTTATTAACTCATGATAACTGTTTGACATCACAATCACGAGTGCTATCCAGGCTTTCTTCATGCTCAAACATTTACCAATAAGTGACTACATCTCCAATTTAATTATTAAAAAACCAAAATAATTATGTTCGATAATTTTGGATTATAAACTTTTGTATTTTGAGAAACATAAACTGGAATACTTTTGAAAATAATTACTAAAATTAAGTATTTGTATGGATTTTTTAAAAGGTAAATACAAGGAAATAATGCATAAATTAATACCAAAGTTCTTTACCAATTGTAAAAAAAAATAAGCAATGGACTACAGTAGAGAAAGTATTGTAATAGTGAAAATGTTTGAACATGAGATTATGATGGGTTTGAGGTTTTGTGTGTTTATGCCCATTTGTAGTCTGCTGCTGTGGTTACAAAACTGTTCAGTGGATTTTGTTCATACTTGTTATTTAAATGTTGTATGGTAATACCTTGAGAAGAAATCTTGATTTTAACTCTAGCTCTAAAATTAAGGCTAGCTTGGACTAATTTTTGAAAATTTGAAATTGTTAGACATGGCTTACCATTTTGTTCATGAGTAGGTAATAGCTTATCTGAGAACTTAAGTAAGATTGTGTCATATTAATTATTTTAATTCATAATCGGGTATTAGGTGGTGAGTCATTTTGGGTTTTTGTTTAGCTCTAACTCTTTTTCCTTGTCCTGGTGGGTCAATTTGTCCTGCTATTTTCTGGAATAAGTTGTTTGGGTCTTCTTTTGTGTTTCTGGCAATGACTTTGTAGCTCTACTTGAAACAAGAAAGAAGTTGTAGGAGTGTCTTTGATTCCTTATGGCTATTGGGTTTCTTTCTTGTATTTAGTATTTAGGAAGGTCTTATCTGTGTTTGAGCGCCTTTAGAGAGACAAAACTTAAGCATAAAAATGCCTACACAGTGATATATAGTCTTAGGGTGAGTATTGCATTATTCTCAGTAAATTATATAAAATCCTCTATGTGTTTTCGTAGCAGCCAAGTTGTTTATTTAAAATGTAATTTCATTATTAATATGATTTTAATAATGATAAGTTGGTCAGCCTTTACCATGAGTGGGCGTGTGTTTATACTGAGCTCCGTAAGTGACCCCGTTCTATGTCAGTTTGCCTATACCTAGGTCTGGCATGTAGATTTGTTAAATATGCTGAACAGTGAGGACATTTGTACAAAATGCCACCAAAAAAACTTTGGCTAACGGGGATTTGTTTTTCTGGGACTTGTAATGCAAGGTTTCATCTAGACCACTGGTCTTCAACCCGCGGACAACTTGAGACGCGCCGAGAAATTTTATGCGGCCCACGGACCAACCATTTTATGTTTTAAATCTCTATGTAGCTTGTTTTTCTCCTGTAGTTTATTCCCTTGACATCAAGTCTCACCTGACTGAAGAAATTAATCTTAAATACCGTGTCCAAAATTGAAAACAAAATCTAGCTCATATCCCTCCTTCCACATTTCTGTTGAGGATAATGCTTTTCACTTGGTAAATAATACAAATGTTTAGGCTTCTCACTGCTTTATTGCACCCTTCCAAGGGTGGTTACTTCTAGAGCAGACAATCACTAAGAAGCCTCCCAGTGTGTATGCCCCTGCAAAAGTTAACTTCACATCTGACCTTGACTTACCCCACCAGTGACCAGTGACTGAGACCTAGAGGATCCCATCTAATCCAACTCTTAGTGAATACTAGTGATATTATATTATTTTATCAAAATGTTTGTGTTCTTTGAACTAGAGTCAATTAATTATTTAATAGTGTTTGTTTGAATGAATTATCTATTATAGGTGTGGTTGAAACTTGGCTTTCTAGTGATTATGTTAGGGAAAATCACTTTCCCCTTAACTCTAATGTTTATAGATCTGATAGGCTATATGACAGAGCTACTGTTTCAAGAGGTGGTGATACTCTAATATTACGTGTTGACTATTTCTGGTGTGCTCAGAACAACTTATCTAGAAAATAATATGGAAAGTGTCTGGATTGAAATGCCAACCCTTGATAAGTAAAACTGTTAATTGGGAACTTTTTCAGATTACACACACATATGATAATTACTTTAATAGGGTAGGGATGAGCAAGGAAGCATTTTAGAGGTAATCTACCCACATTTGAGTGGAAGGAGAGTGAGAAACCATTTAGGAAAACCCACCCAAAGTAGAACCAACCGGGATTTGAGCACTGATCTCCCTGTCATCAGCAGGCCAGTCTAACACGAGAATAATGCCTTAGACCAGTGTGCTCCAAATGTTGCCTTAACAGTATCCTGGAGGAGAACATAAGTGGGAGATGTGAAATAGCTAGTTATCCAAATAAAAATATTTATTCAAAATTATCATTAATCCATTTTATTATGCATTTATTTGATCATTAAGATATGTGTAGACATAGTCAGTCTATTTATAATGCTAAGCTGTTGTATGAATGTGTATATGTATGGGTGCATAATTCATAATACATTTTTAGGAGATTAAGAAACTTTTTTTGGCAGTTAAATTTGAAAAAAATCTTCCAACTAGAAATACAATTCATAATATATAAGTATTGAAATTAACAACCATTTATTAAGTGTTTTTTGTAGGCTTATATTAAGTTGATGGGATAACATAATACATTATATCTTTAGCCCACAGTGTAAACTTAGTCAGATTTGGCCCTTGGGATGAAAAAGTTGGACCACTCTGCCTTAGACCATTCTATCAATATAAAGCTTATTTCTTGCTCCCCAAGCAACAGTTGAAATATTTTGCTATTACTTTACATTTATCGAGGGTGCTTTGGCCAACTATCCTTTTTAAAAAAAACCTTTTAGGTGATTTAAACTGCCCTGAAATATTGAAAATGTCATCAAGCTCAAAATATTTATGATTTATACATACAATTAAAAGTTACTCAACTTCTTGCATCAACTAATAGACTCGAATTAGAACAACTTAAAGCAAATGATAATAGTACTAACCTCGTATACTATATTTGTAGAATTCAATGTAAATTATTATTTAGGATAAAGATAATAAAGATATGTTATGTGATAATAAACTTTAATGGATGATCAAAGAAGATTAATTGAAATGGGAATTGTCAATTTAACATTACTTAACATTTGTATTAATACTAATGTTGAATGTAAATTATTATATAGAAAGAGACATTAAATAGAAATAAGTTTAAAAAAATGTCAACAATTAACATATAAGATAACAAACATTAAAAAACACATTAAACTGTGAGTCATTAGACAATTGAACATGTATTACATTAAAATTATATAGTTTAACCAGACTATATCTAAAGATTGTTCATGACTGGAATGATGTTAAATTTTAAGATATACAATTGAAGCAGTAAATAGAATAAGTTGAATAGGAAAATTGACAATATTGAATGGTTGAAATTAAAATTTTTTAAGGTTATATTATTGAATTCTATTTTCTTATCTGTAGTCCCTTGCTCCTTTTGTAGGCTTCGTAGAGAACGCCCGTTATTAATGATGTTACATGTTTCGACACTCTACGGCATCATCCTCAGACATGAAATACAGCCTGAATATGGTGTTCTAGTGGAAACTAGAATCCAACTATGTTTTTGTTAGTTTCCACCAATCAGCCACTAGTAAATATTTGTATTTCTCATCTGCCCTTACTGATTACACTAGATGTACTGATTGCTACTAAAAATAATGCTAATCCCACCACATATATTGATTACATCAATCTTTACAATGACCTGGCCACTGCTGAATGCTCTTGTGTTTATTCTACTACTGATGTTAATGTGGCTACAGATAACTTTACCAATTTTTTTTAAGGATAATCAAAATTCATATTCTTTAAATTGCTTTTCAAAATTCCTCAAAATTTCCATTATGTTTTTTTAAAGATTCAAACTATACTTGGAGAAAAAGAAACCTTCAAAATGTTTAAAAAAATTGTTCATTTTATTTGCGTTTTACCGACTTTCTTAAATTAGTTTGGACAGCTTTACTATAGATAGAGCCATTTGGATGAACTTAATAGAAAATAGTCTCAAAAGTAAACCGATGGATTTTTGGAAATTTGTTAAAAATAGTTGTGTGAATAGAGAATCCCCATCAAACCTAGAAATTAATGGCAATATTATAACATTCTTTATTAAATGCAAATGAGTTTGGAACCTACTTTCATCCAGTGTATAACTCTACTTTACCTGTCACCTGTCACCTGTCACCTGTCACCTACCTTGTTATTGAAATTAATGTTTCTTTGTATCCATGCCACAATACACCTGTAGATGTTACTAATGCAATTAAAAAATTGGAGTTAATCTAGATGTGCTGGTACAGACGGGATTCCATGCTTTATTGTTAAAGGCTGTGAGAACATTCTCGGTCTATTGTTAGCTTATATTTTTGATTTCTTTAGATTGAAAAATGACACCTGGACATGGGAATCGAACCCGGTTCATTTGGCTTAGTATGCCAATGCTTTTACAACTGAGCCTTCCAAAAGTCGTCCTATACCCAGAGTCAGTCTTTACTCATATTTTAAGGCAGAGTCTGTAATAAGAATACAGAAATCATCAGATACATATGAGCCATCAATTGGCCCATTCCTTGGCATGGGCATTGAACATCTTGAACGTTTCCTGGTGTGGACGCGAATCAACATTTCATTGCAATAAGTTATTGTAGAGTCAGCTATCAACGGACTACTGAACTTAAATCCAGTATGAATACTTCATATTACAGTTAATAATATGACCATGACTAAAGCAATAAATGAGAAATTAAGTAAGGAGTGATAATATTGGTCGGATAAGAGTAAATGAGTAGAAAAATGGGTGCCGGGACTGCGTAGATCGCTGTGCTACACATGTACCAGGGAATGAGCTATCAAATAACACAGCTATCTCCAACTCAGGAGGGCTTTATGCTGCCAATAGCACAAAGACAACTGTATGAATGTGCTTATCATGATGGATAAATAGCCAAGCTATTATGGTTTTAAGTACAGGTAGTCACATCTAAACATCATATTCTTTGGATTGAAAAATAGCATCTGGACATGGGAATCAAACTCGGGACCTTTGGCTTAGTACGCCAATGCTTTTTTTATTTAATTTTGCAGTACATAATGTGTCATTATTAAGTATATTTTTTTTTAGTCTACATCTTTTTGTTAATTTTATTAATGGGACTGTTATTGATCATTATAAAATTATAAATGAAATGTCTTTTTTATGAAATTTGATTTTACTGTAACATTTGTAGAAACACCGACTAAAAGAGCACTGGCAACGACATTGTCAGATTATCCGACTAATGTCTCACTCAAGTAAATTGCAAGTTGAAGAGAGCCGAGTGAGTGACTGATCCCTTCTAGCTTTTACAAGAAACAAAGTTGGGTTTTCTGTTCTCTTTTTTTTTTCTTCCAATAGTTATCTGGAACTTGAGGAATATTCTACTGTATCGTGTGTGTATGTTTTTATACACAACTAAGAAGCCTCTAGACAATCTAGAAAGTTGAAACTTTGCATACTTATAGTAGAGATCACTATACAAACCTAGCAAAAGTGGATTTTTGATTTTTTTTAAAGTCTTTTATGAATTAAAATAAAAGTGAGGGATTTATGTTTTTTGGTTTATAGTCAAAAGATGAGTAGCATCCTAAGTATTCAAATTAGTTTGGCTGCTGCTAACAGACTTATATGCTAGTAGTCTTATATAATATATGCATTACAAACATTTATTGGTAATTTATGTAAATAGTGTTTATTATTATTATTTATTAAAGACACAGTAACTCCACAGTTGTTAGAGTTGGTAAGGAAATAAATCATAACTATTGTTTGATAACCTAAGGACCAATATACCCGTGGTTCAGAGTTTAATAATGTTGATTGTTCCAAGAGCTAAGCTACCGGTGATTCATAATTTGTTAATGTTGGATGTCTCCTCCTGTTCTTACCTGGCAATATAGAACCTTACTTCCTTCCACATTCTG
Organism: Timema poppense; assembly: GCA_902141375.1. Taxonomy (NCBI): domain Eukaryota; kingdom Metazoa; phylum Arthropoda; class Insecta; order Phasmatodea; family Timematidae; genus Timema; species Timema poppense. Next base: position 116,058 of record CABFOV010000825.1, on the reverse strand, counting down.
TTCAAGCATTTCTGTCCATTTATGCATCCAATACCACCTGACTTCCTGTACCACTCGCTTTGCTCTTTTCTTATTCTCCTTATATTCTTGCTCTGTTTCATCATTCCTATTCTTAAAATGCCTTCTGAATGCTTTGGTCTTATCCTACACTCCTTCCTTCACCCTGTCGTTCCACCAGGGTGTCTCCTTCCACTTACTCTCACATACCTCATCTGCCGTTTCCACCAGACTGTTCTTAAACTTTTCTCATTCCACCTCTACGCGTTGCCTTTCATCCTTGGGCACTATGCTTCTTGCCTTTCTTAGGTACAACTCTCTTTGCTTTTCACTTTTTATCCTCCACACCCTTATTCTTCTTTCTTATCTTACTACCTTTCATCTATATTCTCATCCATTTATGTCTGCCAACAACCTCTGGTCTCTATCTATGGACACACTCTTGCGTTAAGATCCCCCATTACTACCTGCTACTTGTTTCACATATACCAGTCTAGATCTTTTTCAAATTCGTCCTTTTTTTCTGCAGGGCACCCCACTTGTGGGGCATATACTTGTTATTGCCATCTTTATTATCCTGTCATTCATCCCTACCATTTCTTCCTGCAGCCCTTCTCTTAATATAAAGCCTATTCCATTTTTCCTCCCTTCATTGTTTTCAATCCAATGCTAAATGAAGTCTTCCTTTAATAACCTCATCTCACTCCACTTGGTCTCACTCATACTCAGGACATCAACTCTCTTTTCACCCATCATGTCCAAAATTTGCTCCACTCTTCCAGTCTGTGTGCCAATGTTCTGAGTCCCTATTCGTAGTTTATGTTTGTCAACAATTTTTACAATCTGGTGTTTCCCTTAATTTTCTCGAGTATTTTGGTTTGTTTTGATCCCAACTTACTAAGCCCTTCGTGGTCTACACCCGAACAGCAGAACTGCCGCTTATTCTTGTAGCATCTGTCGAAGTTAACTACTGGCCCAGTCGACTGAACGAGTCACATGAACTCTGGGATGGTTCCGGTCTCATCCACCATAGACGAGAATAAACTACAATCTTCCAGAAGAATGTGAGCCTATCTAGATTAACCTTCTTTCTCCAAGGTTCTGGCACAGAATAGAAGGCAGACCAAGCTTCCATCACGTGTTTGTCCAATAGTTTTTCCTTCCTCCCCTCCCTTCTCCTATCCAGCAAACTTCAGCTGTAGAGGGATATATACCACCGGTTTTACCTTGGAAAATTACTCTTGGTTGGATTTTAGTTGAGGACACTTCTTGTCCAGTATAATGTAAGCAATTAAATTCTTTTTCGGTTTCTCATTCAAAATTATCTTTTTGGCACGGTGAAATTGAACGTAAATCTTTTGTCTCAAAATTATTGTTGGATACAAATATTCTAAATTTGTAAAATAATTGGTTTGCTAACTAAATTAGACTCTATAGAGCTAGGAAAACTTATAATACTTTCTATTATTCTAATAAACTTTTAAATATGAGTTTTTGTACAGTGGCATAGAAGGAAACTCAAGGTTAGAAAGATCCAGTTTAGGTTTCGTGATGGCTAATATTATTAGCAGTATTAAAATGTTTAAAATATGGAAATTTTCATAACTAAAATAATAAAAGAATTAATCAGTAAAATAAATTATGGTTAATTTTAGTAATGATGTAGCTTATAAAATCTTTTACACATATGTTTTGTTTTCATGAAGTCAAGTTTAATGCACAAATTATAAATTTTGTCATGTCATTATTACGATTTAGTCTTTATGGCGTAGAACATTAGGTGTGGAAATATGATAATAAGTAAATTTGTCACTTATTGAGAGAACATGAATAATGTCTTAAGTAATAACCCTTTTAAATGAAATTTTCCTTTTGTATACTCTTAACAAGAACTTTACTCTTTTATACCTATGAGAAATAGTTGCAGGTTTTAATGTGGCTCTGAAGTAATTGTGTTTTGGTTCTGAGAGCCAGTTGGGCTTGATTGTAAATGTTATTGCAATTTTTTATATTTATTCTACTATAAAGAATTGACTGTTTTAATGTAAGGATCTATAATACATTTATAGATCGAGCAGTACATTTTAGGAAAACAGTAATTGTTTAATACCATACTATATATATATATATATATATATATACATACATAAATAGATAAATTAAAAATATATATTGTTTTAGTAGTTTAACTGTATGGATCAGTCTTAAATTCGATTCATTGTTTAAATATAACATATACTTTTTTAAATATAATATTATTCTACTAACCAAAAAATATTCTAATTGGACTTCTATTTTATGCTACCTTCCCACTCGGAACAGCTATAGTTATTCCTTTTTATTGTTGACTATTTATATATATATATTTATTTTTTTTGCAACTTAAGTTTTATGTGAAGAGATCTGGCTGGAAACGGTTATCACTCATATATATATATATATTTGTGTATTATTATAAAGGAGTCACTCTGTATTTTCCTTATTTTGTTTTGCTATTGAAATATTGCATATTCTTCCTTTTGTCCCTTAAGGATGAAGGACGGGTGCATTCTGAACATTTTCCTATATCTCGTCTGCACCTGGCCCGGTTTCCGATTTGGTTCGGTCCAACCTCCACCGCGTTGCTCATATCTCGAGGTACACCACATGGCGGTGAGATCAGGATCGAGTAGGAGAGGCTAAGCGGGACTCACTAGATAGGCTCCTTGTATTGTGCGTCATTGCCCCATTATATAACCTACATTTATCAATCATCCAATGCAATTTATATAGGTACATAATGTTTAATTAGGCCTACTCTCATTAAACAAATAATTTTAGTCTTGGAGATTTTTTTTTGTACAGTTACTAATTATATTGATTTTTACAGTCAATAGTGATGAAATGATTCTAGGAGAGAACATACTATTTTAATATAAGACTAAATACACTTATGCTGCCTGCACTGACTGTTTGCTGTATTTATCATTCAATATTTCTGAATCTTATGTTGAACAAAACATAAATAAGCACCCCATCCATATGTCACTATAGCATGACATAGTGATGTCTTTATCATACTCCACATCTTTCTTCCCGTCCAGATTATAGACTAATTTGTACTAATAATGAAGGTGTGAGGAAGCTTGAATCGAGAGGTGTATCAGCATTTGTAGAGGGAAAATGAAAAACCCTCGAGGAAAGTCAACTCTATATATGAAGCCGAGATACAATTTTCCTAGACTGTAAAGCAGTTAAGAGAGAGACGCCTTTATCTACCGGTATGCCGACGTGGGTCTTAAATAATGCAGTAAAAATTAAAAGTAGGCATAATACATGTTTCAACTACAAATAAAGAACTTTTAACATTTGCAACTTAAAATATTCTAATCAAAGTGCTAAGTTATTCAAATATATTTTTGGTTTAAAAATTAGGTTATAGATATAGTTTTCTATATAATAAATACTTTTGAAAATCTTCATAAGTAGATTATTTTAAAATATGAAATTAGGTAGTTGGGCGTGTCAAACACGGTCACATTGACTTAGTGACGTGTAAAAATAGAACATTGTAGGTCTTGTTAAATGAAAAGTAGCGGCATTTCCTTCGGAAGGATGAACATGATAAAATGAGTGAGCTCTTGCAGTCTGTGTGTTGCCGTGCCAACTCTTTCTTGTCCCGTCTCCTCCCTCACCACATCCCGTCTTGCTACCCTTCTTAAAATCCTTAACAAAACATTATATCCTTACACGTTATTACTGATTACCTAAGACACATGCCTGTCGAATGGCCTTAATATTGTGAGCTATCAAATAATGCAGCCATCTTTGAGTAAGGGGTGATTTATGCTTCCAATAGTACAATGAGAATCATCCGAATGCACTCATCACGATGGATTAACAGCCAAGCTATTATAGTTGTTAAGTATGGTTATAGCCGCATATAAATATCATATATTCTTTAAATTATAAAATTACACCTGGACATGGGTATCAAACCTGGCCTTGGCTTCCTAATCTCTATTCCATTTGCATAGTTTATGTATGTGTATAACCCCAATGGGTACTAAAGAGCAGTAAAAAAAGGCCTTAATTCATTCATTCATTGTCATTCCCTGTACAAATTTACTCATAAAATAATATTTTTTTTTAGCTCACTTCATTCCTAAGTTAGCCATATTATATTAGAGGCAACATACTTATTGTCAAAATGTAATCTACAGTAGCCCCATAGCTTCTTTGGTGCTGACTGACAGCTCACAGCTGAATTTTGGCAATCAACATTTAGGTATATACCTACATTTTGACTGTCAGAAGTGACAGCTGCTTAACACATGTTTTTGCAGATCATATGGTTCGGCGTAGGGATACATATTTTGGTCTGGTAACTTTTCAAAACTGTCAGTCAGCACCAAAGAAGCCATGGGTCTACTGTAATATCTATCAATGAGGGTGTCTGAGCTATTCAAAGTCACTTGAGCCAATTCTTAGACAAGTTATTGGCATTGCAAATATACTATCTTAAACTAAATTGGGTCCATTTCCAATTATTAAATCATTCATCTAAATGATCGGAACGTTTTATAATGAAAGTGACGTCATGTTTGAATCATGCCAAGTAACATTTTGGATAGTTTGTCTGAACATGAAGACTAGTGTGTTGTGTCATCAAAGGGGTATATCTTTAATATGTTTTATATAGTAAGAAACAATAGTTAAAATAATAACACACTGTAAACCTCCACCGCCACAATATTACGAGACGGCAAAAATAATTATAATAAACAACTAGGGGATTATTGAAAATCCTCACATTGCTGAGGATAGATTTTCTTAAATAATTCTCTGACAAGACATCTTGTGAATGTGAGGAATGCCAGGCCTCCACCGTGGTTCGGATTCCACGTTAAACTGTAGGTCCTACATT
>CABFOV010000825.1:43894-92667 GCA_902141375.1 Timema poppense | reverse complement strand
GACCTCGGTGGTCTTGAGGTAAAGTGCTCACCTCAGGACCCGATATTTGTGGGTTCGAACCCAACAGAGGCTAAAAGCTTTTTCTTGAGCGAGAAAAAATATAGCTCAACATCCTTCGGAGGGGAAGTAAAGTCGTCTGTTCCATGTGGCATGTAAAAGAACCCTGGAAGGTGTGTGAAAATACCTCTCCTGGCAAAATTGGTAGGTCATTTCACCTCACTTGTAGAACTTTAGAGACACAAGTAATAAGCCTTGGTGGCACAACATCAACGAATGATTACAGCCAGGGAGTTTACTCTAACACAAAAATAACTATTATCCCCACCACCCCTTGACTGTCGATACTTTTCACCAGTTATATTTTTCATAATGAATTTGTTTAATAAATATATAGTAATAAAGATACAGAATCTTCAATGAAAAATAACCAACAAATATTATGTTAATAAAAATCACTTGGAAATAAAGATAATTGCAGTTACCTAACATTATTGAAAATTAAAATGATAAAACCCAAAAACTATTTTTTTTTTAGAATGTAGACAAAAGTTAAAATTCATTCAACCACAAAACTTTTTCAATTTGCATTCCATGTTCTAACACCTCTGCCTCTTCCTTTGGTTTCTACAAAATTGTTCTTCTTTTCACTTCTAATCTTTTTATTTCTTCAGATACTGTTTTTCTTTTTTTACTTAAATCTACTTAAATCTTTCTCTTCTTTTCAAGCGCTTCATCTTTTTTGAAATTGTCATATTTAGAAGTCCTCCAGCTGTAGTGGCTGTATCATAAGTAACTTTGAAATTGTCATATTTAGAAGTCCCCCGTCTGCAGTGACAGCATCATAAGTTACATGTTGAGCAATAAGGCTGTCCTCATGTAGGTTTTCAACCAGACATTTTTTATTCACAGAAAAACTTCGCTCAACGGCTAAATTGCTATTAAAGAGAACAAGAAATTTTTAGTGAAATATATTAGTTCCTGGAATAAATTTACTCTAGAAAAAATATTCATGAATAACTTATCAAGCTGATTACCACTTGAAGTGAATTGTTTGAGGTAGTCAATAACTTCTTGCTTTGATACAAAGTTCAAGTAGTCTCTTTTTACAACATCAGCTTGCACGCTAGATAGTTGTTTCTTGTCTAGCACCCTTGAAAATTTTGTAGGAGAGGACACTTGTGTAAAAGTTTGTTGCAGAGATCAATTAAGAGTTTTGACAATCTCCTCTGAACTTAATTATCTTTATGTTTTTAATTCCTTTCAAAGCTGCTGATGCTGTGAACCCGATATCTACATTAGGGAGTGATTTAATGTTGGATTGTTTCTTTAAATCAACGGCTAACAATTTTTGGGAAGTAATTTCTGTTTTCATTACATCACATTTTACAATTCTGTTCATCAAATGCTCAAGTAGTTTATTTAGATCTGCAAACATAAATGGCAATAGAGGTTGATTGCGCTAATATTCTGTGAGAAATTGCTCTAACTCAAGTGAAACTGACAGCATGAATTCCAACTTTGATGTTAGAAGTTCTCCCTTCACAAAATTGCTTAACGTTTGAAAATTATCAGATTTTGGAGGATGCTCGTTAGAATAAAAATACTGTTTTAGCAGCATTAACATTGTTCTAACACCCTTGAGTTTTCTACCCATCTAATAGAACAAAACTTCACCAGGAAAAGAGATGATCCTGTTATTCTTTGATAATCTGCATGTCTTGTTGGAAAATCTTTAAATAAATAATCTAATGAGCGCCAAAAGTGGTCAATAGTACAACTATATTTAGCATGCGCTGTTTTGTAAGCACCATGGACAATGTATAAAGAACAAGTTCCAAATTCTAATAACTCAGGATCTTGTGGAGAATCTTCCTTCAAGTAACTTTTGAGATCACTTACAAATTTGAGGTTTAGGCCATCCATGGAAACTTGAAGCATTTTTTTAAAGATCCAAGCCCTCGTCTTTTAGTGCAGATATAAAGTTCATTAATATATCTTGAGCTTTTGCATGACCTAAAAAGCAAGATGTTAAATATCTTGTATGAATTTCAGTTTAACTCCAGAAGCGAACAACATCCATCTGGGTCTTCTTAGCCAAAGTATTTATGCTCTCATCAAATGAAATACAATAAAATGAGCATTGTTTAACCACATTCGCAAGCTCGCATTTGAAAAAAGGACCTCGTCCATACATGATGACATATCCAAGTTTATCTTTATGCATTTGAAATTTCTGGGCAATATCACTATCAGAAAAAATAACTTTAAAAAGATCACTACAAGGAAAGAAACTTCTAGCAGAAGAATGTGTCATTACTTGATTAAGAGCCCACAATATTTCAGCATGAGAAACTTCATCTTTGACATGCAAGCTCACACTGCATTTTTGGCCGTAGGGATCAAGTCCAATATTTTTTAGCTCCCCATAGCAGCTTTCACTCTGTCAACATGCTTCTTTCCCTTGGCATGAACTCGATTCAAGATATTCCCATTGTATTTAGATCAAAGTTAGTTTTACACAAAGAACAATGACCTTTACTTTTATAACAATCCACTTTTTGTATCCAATCATCTTTAGAAGAGGTTTTTCCTCTGAGTTTACTCATTTCTTCTTAAACACAAAGGTCACAAGATAAACAAGTGCACCAGGCCAAGCTTGGGAACAGTAGTTTTTCTTTTGGGCGGAGTGAGGGTGGGAGGAGAGAGAGAGGGGGGATGAAGTGAAGAACACAACAAATACTGTACTGTGCCATTGAAATGTCAAGGTCAGGCAGGTACACCAATAGCTTGAAGTGGTGTTTGAACTTGAGCAGTTACTAGTAATGCATCACACATTCATAATGGTTAATGCTGAAAAGAGTTTGGGGGTGGTTGGGGGTGGAGGGGTAAGGGGGAGCTGGCTGCTAGTGTAGTCAAAACAGTTATTTGTTTCTTTCTCTAGTATGTAAGGGTAAGGGGGGAGGGAGGGCTTAGTGGAGAGACTGAGAATAGAAAGGTCAGCAAGTGAGGTAAACATCCCCACTGCAAGGTCATCTACAAGGTCAACTAATTGTGTGGCAACCAAGATAGACCAGTGAGGGAGTAATTGAGGGGTGGTCTAGATAGAATTATCAGTAGAGTCCAAATAATATCAGGGGTCTCAAAATGCTTAATCCAACATTTCACTCAATGTAAAAAGGCTGAATATTCTCCCAGTATTTGATTCAAAATTCCAGTATATGTCAGTATTTCCAGTATCAAAAGTAAAATCAAGTATATTTCCAGTATTTACAGTATTGATAGACACCCTGAGTATGTGTATATATATATATATATATATATATACATTTTTTTTAGCACCACGTCTTGCTACCGGTTCAGGTTATATGCTTAGGTATTAATTAATTACAATAATGGTTTTAGAGATTAGGAAGGTTATTAAGAGGAAGTGTAGCCACATTTGTACGAAGGTAAAGTGGAAAAACCATCCTCAGTACACTCCACTGAGATTCGAGCCTCGATCTCCCCGTCATCGGCAGTTTAGTCTACTCCAAGAGTAGCGCCTTAGATCATGCGGCCACAAAAGCAGGTTCAATGGTAGGGGTGTGTGACTATTTGAAATTTCAAATAATTCCAAATAATTAACAGCCGAATATTCGTTTCAAAACTTCGAATATAGCAAGATCGAATAGTAGGGTCATGAATCTCTTAAAAGGCCTGTCCAGACCAGTATGTTTACAGCAGCACAACAGTAGTTGGCCTGAGACAAGCGGGTAGCAATGTACCGTGGATAGAGACTAGCCCAGCACCAACAACGTCTTTGTACTCACCATTCAACAGTCAAGCTGGGGTCTCGTACAAATGCTACAGTCACGCCACGGAACGACCTTGTTCATCCTCACTGCAATAGACTCTGTTTGGGAACTCAAAGCTTAAGTTGAATATTTTCCTGACTAAAACTATCCATTTGAAGAGCGCGTGCGCGAGGTGGCCGGTCTAATTGGTTCTCTGTGCGTCGGCTGCCCGTGGTCACCCCCACCCCCTTGGCTGTGTGTCTCAATGGCGCTGTGCGCAGGCGACGTGGAAGACATAGTTTTTGTGATTGGCTATTTATGACCGCATTATGAAGTCATTCTTTCCGCCCATGTTTCCCCCTGCTGAGCAGAACCAGATATAAGCGTATGTTTAGCAATGTAAGGCACTCTTTGATGCCATCTAGAAGTAGGGCACACTTGGGCACTATGTAGGGCCTTAGGATATTCAAAACGTAAGTTATTGTAAATTTATTATAAATTTCATCTTTGGCCACGAGCAAGTATTTTTCAGGCTAGGGTTCAATTCTTGGTGAAGATAATGTAAATTTATTATTAATTTGATCTTTGTCCACGAGCAAGTATTTTTAAGGCTAGGGTTCAATTCTTGGTGAAGATAATGTAAATTTATTATTAATTTGATCTTTGGCTACGAGCAAGTATTTTTCAGGCTAGGGTTCAAATCTTGGTGAGGATTATGTAATTTATTATAGATTTGATCTTTGGCCACGAGCAAGTATTTTTCAGGCAAGGGTTCAATTCTTGGTGTAAATAATGTAAATTATTATAAAATTGATCTTTTGCCATGAGCTAGTATTTTTCAGGCTAGGGTTCTAAACATGGTTAAATGTAGCCGTCTGTCCGGAGTCGTTAAAAATCTGATTATTAATTATGTTAGCAGTAAGATGACGTTAACTGTGGGTCGCTTTGTTTACTTTCTTGTAGGTCGTATTATAAATGGGTTTATTTATTGTATTATCAGCCAGATGAATTTAGTTCGTTGTTACTATGTTTATTATGTTAACTGACAGATTAGAAGCTAGTTTAGTTATGATGTGAGTTCACAGTTGTCTTTATTTCTTTGTAGGTGTATTGGCTATCTAGTACGACATAGTAGATATGTATTTACTTATTGCGTTAGCTGACAGATGTGATGTACCTTTGGGTATTATAAGTAGCAAGATGTTTCGAGTATTTTCTTGCGTAGGCAGTGAGCCGCGGCAATTATAATTATAGAACTCTCCCTTTTTGAAACTGTTTACTGTTATTATAGAACTTCTGTATTATTTCTATGTATGGAACATTGTGTTGTCAGACACGTCGGAGAGTCAATATTGTATTTAAGTCTATTAGACCAAATTGTATATTATTTTCTGTTTTAATATCTACTGTAATAAAATAGCCTTTGGGCCATATTAGTAATTTTCGCTTAGTTCTTGCCTTTACCCAGGCATAATCTTAGTAATTTCCTTTAGGCTTAACTATAATTATGCTGGTGAGACAGGGGTCGGATGGGCTTGTAGAGAACAGATCAATAAAGGTCCCTGGTGATTACTTGTCTTTTATATTGTAATTAGCAACTCACTTCCTGTGGGGGTAGTTAGGAACATTGGTGGTACTGTTATAGGTACTGACCCCACAGGGGGTGTACAGCAAGATAATCTGGTGACTCAAGAGTTAATACTCTTGTCCTTTGTTCAATATTGAGGGAAGAGGAGTACCAATGTTAGAGATAGAGGTCATGACCTGCCTAAGGGTTGGAAGAAGGGGTAGGGGGTATTATATCACTGGTGGAGAGACAAACAGTTGGGAGCTTCAGCCATGTGATTCTTGCTCGGTCTACAAGTGAAAGTGCTTGCAATTAAACATTTAGAGAAGGAAATAAATAGCTACTCTACCATATTTCATGGCATGTGAAAATTAAGGGGGAAGGGCAGTATTGCAAGGTCAAACATTTGGGTATAGAGTCTGTTGTTAGATAGCCAGATAGAGAAGCGACCAATGGTAGTACCTTTCCATAGGCTCAAGCAGACGAAAACAGCTTTCATGTGGTTGAGCTACCCAGAGGGAGACGCATCATCGACAAGCTCGAGAGAAATGCTAGCCAAGAAAAGAGGGGGGAATCCTCCCAGTAGCGTATGGCAGTCGAATGCTTCATGAACATGAGATGAGTTATCCAATGTATGAGTTGGAAGCATTCTCACGATGGACAGATTCATGCAGTATTTGGAGTCAAATATGTTAGAATTACACACTAACAACACGACAGTAGCTTGGTACTGATTCATTCGCAACAAATAAGTTAAATTGGCTGATGGATCACGCAGCTGCAGGTGTTTAGATTTAATATAGTTATAGTAAGGTCAGTTCGGTAGCAGACGTCCTGTCCAGAATGTTAGAGTCAAGTCCACTTTGGAGAAGGAGACCCTTCCTCCACTGTACAGGACAAAAATGCAGCGCTGATATACCCAAATTATTTACAACATTTAGGTCCAGGATTGGAAGAGATACTGTTAAGTTTGATGACCAAAGTGAAAGTACTAGATCATAAGATGAAAAAAAAAAAAATGGATGTGAAGCCCTCCCACCACTTACAGTGGAAAATTTGTGTTCCAAGTTCATTTTATCAGGTCTTATTTCACTAGTATCACACATCCCCATGCATGGGTATTGTTAGGAAAAAGGTTTATTTTTGGCAGGGCATGGACAGGTATTTGAAGGACCAAGTGAAAGCTTGAAAAGCTGCTTAATAATAATAATAATAATAATAATAATAATAATAATAATATTTAGCACCGCGTCTTACTACCTATTTGGGTTATACGCTTTAAGTACTAATTACTCTAATGGATTAGGAATTGGGAAGGTTGAATTAGAAGAAGTGAACCCGCATTTGCGTGGAGGGAGAGTGGAAAACCATTTAGGAAAAACCACCCCCAGTTTACCCGACCGAGATTCGAACCTCGATCTCCCCGTCCTCAGTAGTCGAGCTAAACACAACAAGCGCGTTAGCCAACTACGCCACCGAGGCGGGTAGCTGCTTAAGGGTTAAGTCTGGTCAAAAGTATAATATAATGTGGGCAAGTTGTGATCGAAGGTAGCCAGATTTCCTATAGAGAAGCTATTTATTGATTTTTTTGGACCTCTCCCAAGGCCAGTTAATGGATATCAATATGTGTTAACCATGGTAGTTGGTTCTCAAAATTTACCTGGTTCATCCCTGCAGACCTCAGAATCTACTATACAAAGTTTGAGAAACGAGGTCTTCAAAAACTTTGGTATACTGTGTAGTATCTTCTTGGAAAATATATATAAATTTGTTTTGGTAAGCTTCAAAAGCCTGTGCTTCAATTGAGAAATAAAATACATAACTACGGTTCTCTACTATTTGGCCCTAATCTGTCATAACAAAGCCACAAAAATCTCAAATAGTCTCTCACAGGGTTCCATAATACATTTCACAGCCAGTGAAACACAAAATTGGCTTGGCAGCAAGTAGCATTTAATAAAGTTCCTCACACAAGGACACTAGAGTACGCCTGCTGACCTCATGTTGGGACACAAATTGCTATATCTGATCAATGTAGTCTGGCAGCTTCCACCCAAACAGACACTGCCGTCTTCACAGCAAATGTTAAAGATTTTAAGTTTTGCTTTAAGACAACTTAAATCTCTCTCCCAAGAAAATAGCTAGGAAATAAAATGCGGGTAGGTAGGAAATAATCTTTAAGGTGAGTAACCGCTTTGTGAATCAAAGTCACCAAATTAGAAATAAAGCTAGGGGATTTAGGCCATCAACCTCTGTGACTATCCACACATTCCAAAGTGATTTTACGGTCCAGCCGGTGGATCCAGTGAATTGACTTCCAGTGTGTCAGTCTCACATCTTTTGGCTTAAGATATGACCCAAGCAAGTAGCAATGGCACCACAAAGGTAACATTCCTCCTCCCTCGAGATTTTCCTCTCCCATTTAGGTGGGCAGCAACCCCTCTTTATCCTGAATGCACAGGGCAATCAATTGATGTTTTGTTAGTCCTGTAGTTAAAAGTGATTATTTTTCCTTCTCCAAAAATAATTTGTATCTTTCGAGTGGATATCGGGGATTTTTTTTTAAAAATCTTATACCATGTGGTAGACTTGTGTTAGAGAGCTGAGAAGTCTTGAACACGGTAGCTATCCTTTCTCTTCCTTTGCTAGCATTTTTCTTCTCTTGTTTTGTGTAGAAACTTCAGTTTGTACTGGCCATGTGTGTGCCTTGTGGGACTCATGCAGTTAATGGTTTCTGAGATGAAGAGATCGTTCCACTATTACCGTTATGCTGCCGATAGTTTGAATATATTGTACATTCAGAGTGTTTCAATATGAAAGAAAGCAACACTATACAATTAAGTATATATGAAAGGCGATGCTCGGGAGATGAATAATTAGTTACAGACATGAGCCGTATCTCGATTTTAATCAAATAAATTGAAAAATTACACCTAGACAAGGGAAACGAGCTCGGGTTCTTTGGCTTAGCACGTCAATGCTTTACGACTTAACTATTCGGGGAATGCCCCATGCTCAAGGACATTCTTCACTCATATAAGGGCTAACACAAGTAAAACAATCAAATTTGTATATTGTGATACACATGATTCTTTCCACTAAAAATATGAAACTCTATTTTGATTACAAAACTGGTAGTTTTTAATTTAGAGACACAGATTATGTTACTTAATTTCAAAAGTGTGGTACAAGTAATTATTTTACTAATATTACTTCAAGCCATAAGCAAGTGAGAGTCAACCTTTGCTTGGTGTCTTGACATACCTTGTGTGGTCTCCATCCCCACGTCTTATATTTAATTAGTTCTCTATGATGAAGATAAAAAAATGTAATTATGATATATTAGGAATGCTTCTCTTAGATAAATAATGTGTTAAGGTTATGCCCCTTTCAGACTGAGAAGGCAAAGCCCACACCTGTCCCCAGGTGTGCCCGCGGACATTTTCAGATGGCACAGGTTAAAACCACCACTAGCACCGTGTTCATCCAATCTTTTTGCAGTGTTAACTATGCAATCATACATTATGGATCATGATCGGCTTCTTCTTTACCTCTCGTAGTTGCGGAAAAAAAGGAGGTATGTACATACATTAGTGTCTGCTTCCCATCATGCCCCATCCTAAATGACTATCGAGAATCTTATCGATTGCCGGTGTTCCTGACCAAACCATTCTCACTCAAGCAGCAACATTAAACCAAGTAAGTGTTTTTATTCCAGCCGTCCTTACCATGTATGCTTTTAAAATTACAAACATATTATAACAAATGATATGTAGGTATGTAATTATATTATTTTTCTTTTTCTAATAATTCTTCTTTTTATCTATATTTTTATCAAGCCATTGAGAATTAAAAAAATATTGGAGGCAGATTCTAACTCATTAATGGTATAGCAAGTGATGATTATATCAAGGCAATTTTGTAGTCTTCTGGTGCTCATTATTGTTAGGTTAACTATATGTCAAGGTTAGGTAACAAACTAAATTGTCATTTTGATACCTACCTGAGCACACTGCAGAAGCGCCTGTGGACCAAAGTCCATGAGGATATTGGTAGCTTCATTAACAGGCATGCACAACACTAGTAGGCTGAGGTTACCATATATCTGTGGGTGCCTCTTAAGGAAGTGATAAACCTCCACAGCACATACACCAGGAAGCCTTTTCCAGCACAGCAATGACTATATATCAAAGTTATGTAGATAAAAAATACAATATTTATATGCATAAATAAATATATATATATATATATTAGCAAGAGATATTGATAGTTTTTGTTTGATGAAAATGACTTTTCCAGGTTTCTTTAACTGAGATTTCTTTGTTCAAATCAATATTTTAAAGCATTTTCCTGGTTTTGGTAATCATTTATACTTAGGGCCAGTTTCATAGTCAAATTTAGTACACCTCAAGTGCGGTGCTACACTAAGTTCATGTCGACACCTACCTAAACTAGAATGGAATGGGCCGTTCTCGCATAGGAAACTGGCCCATTCCATTCTGGTTAAGGTAGGTGTCGACATGAACTTAGTGTAGCGCCGCACTTGAGGCGTACTAAATTTGACTATGAAACTAGCCCTTAAGATATTTCTACACACAAACAATGAATACTTTTAAATTAATTTGCATTTTATTTACTGTATTGTATGTCAGCTATTAATATTTTCTTAACTTTATCTATATTCTATGTATTTTATATATGTATTGTCAGTTAAATTTTTTTTAAGTCGAAAAATCACTGTTTTAATTTGACTTTAAAATGATGAAAATTTAAATAGTGTAAGATAGAAATAAAAATAAATGTTATACATTGAGTTAATTGAGGACTTATTAAGATTTTACATTTTTTATAAAAAGTTTGGGTAGTTGAATTTCATAAACTCGATTGAGGATTATTCAAAAGGTTTAAAGGATTAAAATTAATCCAATAAAAGTTCTCCTTCAAGAGAAACAAATATGATTTTATAGAGGGCCTGAATCCTGAGAGTAGATTTATAGTTTTCAAGGGGACATACATACACACACAATAAATAAAACCAATTTTAGTAAAAAACTGGGTTATCGAAGACAAATTAATAACTTCGTAATGAGTTAATTGCCACATTAAAAATGCACAATAGAATACAGTATTTTATTAAAAATACTAACCTGCAATTTAGTTAGAGTTATTTTATGATATTCTATATAATCATCAGTTATCTCTTCATCATCCATTTTAAATGATGGAACTATTCTTTTAGATGAGTCTAATACAAATGGAGGCAACTTATTGAGAAATCTGGGACGTAGACCTGAAAATAATCCTGATAACTTTTCTTTCTTGTGGTTATATGTTTGTTGCGGTCTCATTCTCTTTGTTAAACAAACATGTTTTGATGTTGTCATCAAATTTAAGGTCGAAATTGATGATTTTGGAGTTTCAAACAAAGATGAGCTAGTCTTCTCAAAAGGGTTTGTCTGCAAATCACTAAGGTATGATCGAACTAATATTTTCAATGCTTCAATATGTGCCACATCATAGTTTGCTTCTGATTGGTTTAAATGTAACCAATTAAAATAACCTTCCAAGAACATTTGAAAAACTTTATTAGGATTAGGTCCAGTAGTACTAATTCTTGTGGGCAAGTATTCCATGAATGCCTGAAAATAAGAAAAAAAACTTGTTATACCAAATTAATAGTTCTAAGAAAATACTTGTGTATCCAGTGTGTATTTGAGAGCTGTATGTCTCTACAATTTGAGTGTAACAACTGTTATATTGAGGAATAATACTAATCCTGTGATCATGCTTGTCATTCCAAAATATATTTCCTTCAAATTTGGTTTGTTCTCCATACCAAAAAGAGAGAACGAATGTGTACTTCGTTATATCTACCCATACTACAATACCACAACCTCCCTCCCACCCCCCAGCACCCTCTCCTTCTCTGTGCAGTAAAGTTTTACATCTGGTCTAATCCACAGTTCTATACATCAAAGAATACATCTTGTGGTTTTATATATTGTTGCGAAGATTTTTACATTTAGAATATTTTTAAAATAAAATATTCTCCCACTCAAGGGAAAACCAGGCATGGATTACTTGGAGTATAAGCAAGCGTTTTTTGTTTGTCTTATCAGTTTCAAGATTATAATTTTTCAATAATTGACGTAGACATGGTGAATTGTCCATATATTAGGATGGTGTGACAGTCTATTGTAGCAATACAACTGTTTTGACTTGGCGAAAATTTTTCCTGGTGACCTTGAAACAAACTAGTCATTTTATTTGTAAGGCAGCCAGACACATTTTATTTGTTAGTTTTAGCACTGATAATTTTGATAATTGATGCCTTTGACCTGTATTGGCCTGTATGGCACATGTTAAAGATTTATTGATATGAAGCTTTTTGAAGCTGAGGCCTAATTACTTGGAAAATGTATAACATTTTTCTAACACCTATTGCATATTGTTCGCAGTTATAATAATTTACATTGTTTACTAATCTTATTAATTTTGTTCTGGAAATAAACAGGCCTTTTGGTCTTTATCAAACGTTTGTATGTCATCACTTTAAATGATTTTCTTAAACTATCTTTCTCTGAATTTAGCAAGACTCAAATATATAATATCACATTTTATTAGGTTGTTGGGACTTGCAACTTGGGGCTGATATAATTGAGTTTGTAGAATTATACTGCCCTGGTTATTACTATTGCTTTTCATGTTTAAATGATTTGTACATCAGCTCATTACTCGAGCTTACAAAGGTTGTAGGTTCGAGTAGCTGGAGAGGGTACAAGTAGACTTTCGACTATGGTGCAAGAGGATGAGTATGTATCAAGTGACGAAGCAAAGGTAGGTATGTAGGTTAGGTTAGGTCAGGTCAAGGTAGATTAGGTAGTTTAGGGTAAGGTTGGGGTTGGGTATGTATGTATGTATGCATGTATGTATGTATATATGTATGCATGTAAGTTTAATATTATTATAGTATTTTTATTCATGTAATGTCGAGTGTTGTTTGGGAAACAGTATTTACGAAGGTAGTTAGTTGGAATGGCTTAGGTTCTAGAAATAGTCAAAAACTTCATACTTTGATATCAAATCAAAGTAGTCTCTTTTTACAGCATTGGCTCGCAGGCTATAGATAGTTGTTTCTTGCCTAGTGGGACATCTAATGCAGAAGTTATCCCATGGGTCCTAAGAGACGGATTGATCATGATTGCAGTAGAGATACAAATGGCAAATTTGACAATTTTGTAGAAGAAAGGACACTTAAGTAAAAGTTTGTAGCAGAGATTAACTAGGAAGTTATGACAATCTTCAATGAAGTAGCCTTATGTCTTCAATGCCTTTCAAAGTTCCTGATGCTGTGAACCCAATATCTACAGTAGAGAGTGATTTCATGTTGGACTGTTTCTTCAAATCAATGTAAAACAACTGTTTTGAAGTATTTGCTGAATTATTTAAAAAACGTTTTATAATTATGTTCAACAAATTCTCAAGTAGTTTATTAGATCTGCGAACATAAATGGCAAAAGAGGTTGATTGCTCTGATACCTAGAGAGAAATTTCTCCAACTCAAGAGAAATTGACAGCATGAATTTTGCTGTCAAAAGTTCATCTTTCACAAAGCTAGTTAATGTTTGAAAATTATCATATTTTGGAGGATTATTGTTAAAGGAATAAAGATATTTTTTTAATAAGGCAGCAATGATATTGCTCTAACAAGTTTGAGTTCTTTAATAGAACAAAACTTCACTGAGAAAAGAGATGATTCTGTTATTCTTTGGTAGTGTGCATGTCTTGCTGGAAATTTTTTAAATAAGTAATATGGTAGGCACTAAAATTGGTTAGTAGCCCAACTAGAGTTAGGATGTGCAATTTTGTAAGCACCAAAGACGATGTGTAAAGAACAAGTACCAAATTCCAGCAACTCAAGAATATATGAAGAATCCTCCTTTAAGTATTTCATGAGATCATTTAAAAATCTGAGGTTTACATGTGGCTCATCCATAGAAACTTGGTCTTTTTTTAAAGATTTTATTAAGCTATTTTAATGACCTAAAAAGCAAGATGATAAATATCTTGTATGAATTTAATTTTCATTCCAAAGCAAACTACAATATCCATCTGTATATTTTGAGCCTAAGTATTTATGAGCTCTCATGAAATGAAATGAAGTAAAATGAGCATTGCTTAACCATATTTGCAAGCTCGCTTTAGAATAAAGGACCTAGTATATACACAATGACATCCAAGTTTATCTTTATGCATTTGGAATTTCTGGGCAATATTATTATTGGAAAACATTAATTTGAAAAGATCACTATAAGCAGAAAAGCTTCTAGCAGATGAATGTGTCATTATTTGATTATGAGCCCAGAATATTTCTGAATGCAAATCTTTATTTTTGACAAGGAAAATCTGAAGAGAACAACCAAGTTTAGTTTTAAGTTTACAAATTTTCATTGTCATTAGCACTAGAATGCACACCTTCACCATGTAGACCTACAGAAGAAATTACATTTTTGGCTGCAGGAACAAGTCCAATATTTTTTTGCTCCCACTAGCAGCTTTCAGTCTGTCAATATACTTCTTTCCATTGGCATGGGAAAAAGTTTGTTTTATACAAAGAACAATGCCCTTTAGTTTTATCACAAGGCACTCTTTGGAGCCAAAGCCATTCTGTAACACTGTATTGTCCAACCAACATCTTTAAAAGAAGTTTTTCCTCTGAATTAACTCATTTCTTACTATACACAAAGGTAACAAGATAAACAATAGGGCACTGCAGAGTACTCATATCAACCAAGCTTGCAAACTGTACAGCTTTTTTGGGGTGAGTGAGGGGGAGGGTGGAAGTGAAGAACACAACAAAGGAGGTACTGTGCCATTAGAATGTTAGTGTAGTCATAACAAAGTCGTTTATTTCTTCCTCTAGCATGTAGAGTAGTAGGGGGGGTTAGGGTAGAGAACAAAAATATAGAAGGGAGACGAACATTTCCACCGGAAGGTCATATACACGGTCAACCACCTATGTTGCAAACAAGACCGACCAGAAGGGGAATATTCAAGGGGTGGTATAATTATTACTATCAGTAGTGTTTAAATTATAAATATTAGGGATCTAAAAATCTTGATGCAAACTGCCATAGCAAACATTTCATTCAATGAGACAAGGCTTAGTATTTTTCAAGTATTTGATTCAAAATTCAAGTATATTTCTAGTCTCTAAAATAAAATATATTTCCAGTATTTTCAGTATTGGTAAACACCCTGAGTAAACGAATTTGCTTAATAGTATAACTGGCAAGTGTTTGACATGAACATGACAAATAAAGCTGTATATGTGTTTTAGGATTGGGGGGATTTGGCTATGGGCCGTTTACTAGTGACTCTCTTTTTAATCTGAATATTTAAAAATAAAATGGTTTTAGCGATTTGGTTCAAAATTAGTATAGGGAGACCATTTTGTATATCAATAATAATGTATTTTTATTTATATAAGATAAAGTTTGTGCAATTGTGTTGTACCATTTATCAGTCTAACGTTAGAGTATGCTATCAGGGAAATGCACGATAATAGAGAAAGATTGACATTAAACAGTACACTGCAGCTCTTAGGATACACAGCTTATTTAGCTTTGTTGGGCAATAGTAAGAATAGCAAGAAATGAAGAAATTTACTAAAGGTTATTAAGAGAATAGGTTAAAAAGTAAACACTTAAAAGACTTAGTATATGGTCATACAGATAACATAGATTGGGGACGATAATTTGTAGATTACTGAGAACAACATTTCATTTGAAAGGGTATATGAGTTTAAATATTTAGGAACAATTTTAACTAGTGATGTTAGATTGGAAATTAGGAAAAAATTACAGTTACTCGGTCAGCAAGTTTTTGACATCTCACATGCTTTCAAGGAATGTAAAACTCTGAGCATGCATAGGAATAATTTTACCAGCTGTTTTCTATAAGTGTGAAACATGTTCTCTTACTTTACATGACAAAAACAAATTAAGGGTGTTCAAAAACAAGGTGCTTCATAAGATACTTGTTACAAAAAAGTATGAGGCTACTGGGGAGTGGAATAGATTACATAATGATGAGTTAAATACCCTGTATCCATCCCAAGACATTGTTAGGATAATTAAGTCTCGTAGATTAAGGTGGGAAGGACATACAGCATGAATGGGAGATTCTAGAACCTTGTTCATGCTACCGACTGTCAAACACAATAGGAAGAGATAATTTGGAAGACCAAGATGTGGATGGTATGATATCATAAGAATTAACCTGAAAAAGATAGGGTTTAATGAGGGGGACTGGATAGAATTAGTTTAAGATACGGATAGTTGGCATCATTTTGTAGGCGGGGAAATTAACTTTCACATTCCTAATGCCAAAGAGTAAGCAAGAAAATAAGATAATTTTATAAATACACTTTACTTGAATAATGATATAAAGTCAGTAAAGTTTAAAACTTGTTAAATTATAAATAATTTAAATTGTAATTTTAATTTTAAAATTATTATACTATTATACTTGTATTTAGTTTTCATTTTACTAATTCAATTTCATGCGAGGAACATTTTTAGCTATAGACCATTTTCAGCTTTCCAAAACTATGTAGGATTCTATTTGAATAAAAATAATTCGTAGCTAAACCTGGAATTATCTCTATTCTAGACTTTTTAATAATAGCTAAATCAAACTAAATCCACAATAAGTTCAATACAATTGTGAACATAATTACGGATTATCAATTATATTTGTTAAAATTTGCAGGGGTCTTCAATCTTTGGTTGAATTATTTCCAGGTATTTTTCTGGATTTTAAAGTGATCAATTCGATTATTAAATTATTGATAGGCCTATTCTGGCTACCCTATCACTTGCTACATACCATTGACATATGGAATGGATAACCTACTGGGTGTGTAAAAAAAACACAAGTAAAACACAACTAAATCTAGTGTGTTTTTCCATTTTGATTTGAGATATGTTTGTGTATTTTAAAATAACTGTAGCTAAAAAATATGTATTGCATTTTTCTGGATTCTCAAATTTTGCGTTTGTGAACATACATAGCATTATTTTATTTTTTAATTTTTTAATTGCATGTGTTCATAATCAAAATCGAAATCCTGTTTCTTACAGCTCCTGTTTAGTACTTATATATCTAGCTTGAAATTTAATTTTCAATGGTGCTAGTAAATGTTCATAAAAAATTTTGTCTGATAAAAATTGATATGGTTTTTTTGAATTCGTTTTTACTATAGAATCCTATGATATTTGAGAGATTTGAGATTCTCGCCAAAAAAATCTCAAATCCAATATGAAAGCCTTGACTAAAACTCCATGCAATTAGTAGAAGGAATAAGTAAATAAACTAGTGAAATTGGGAAAACACGACAGTTTGGCTTAGGGTTAGATAAATAATAAAACAACAAAATCACCAAATAAAATATGAAATATTTGTCTACTGCATACTAATTTTCTCTTAGGTGTCTTCCTTGTTATTGAAATGTTATGAAAAAGACAAATAAAAATAATGGTAATTTTAAGTTGTACCAACTACCAAGCATTTTAAAAAAAAGTTTTGTTTACTATGCCAATTTCCTTTAAAAAACATTTTCACATTCTCTTGATTAATATTTGTACCTACCACCAAGCTACCTAGGAAAATTAACAGGCTCATTTAAGACGGTTTAGACAAACCTTTACTGACCACAGATTTAAATTTAAAAAACATAAATAATATCTATCTGTTTTATGTATAGACGGGCCTTGACATTAACTCGTTGTCAGTGAAAACTAAAAAGTGAAAAGACTACTGCCGTTCATAGTTATCTTTGATTTGAACCGGTTGTTGTTTTAACCTTTAGAAGTTTACTCTATGTTTTGGTGTGAAATTATTATACTTTTTAGAAACATATCATTTTAGCTCCTAGTGCGTTATTTTGCCATTAGATATATAATCCGCGTAGTTCCAAATATTCAAGATGTCTAGGGAAGTGTGGGACAGCTTTAACATTTTCCAAACAAATCCAAACTATGCCAAATGCAAGTTTTGTGGGACTTTGATATCTAGAGGTATCAGTGCAATCAGTGCAGCAGTATCAGTGCAATGAAAAAACATTTGAGGACACATTCACTTGAAATATTTGCCAGTAAGTCAACAAAAGATGTTAATGAAATAGGACCATTTAAGCAATCAGTTTCACTTGACAAAACTCTAACTTTACAAACTGCCCCTGATGATCCAGGTGCTCCTGGGTGTTCATCGAGTCAGACCTCTGTTCTTACCCAAGCAAGTGCTTCCAAAAATGAAAGCCAACCAAATCTCTCACCTCCAGCACCCAAGAGGTTGCAATCATTATTCTAGTCAACTTTATCAAGCTTTATTGATAACAAAACCTAGTTTAAACCAGGAGATCCACTAAGTCAAGCCATAGCCCAACCTATTGCTTAAATAGTATGCTTAGATAATCAACCACTAATGCTAGTGGGAAATCAAGAATTTAGGGCACTTGGCAATCACTTAGAACCGAGATATACTATGCCATCTCGAAAACATATAGGAAATAAATAAATAATGTAGCGTGTCAATCATGTAAAGTTGACACCTACACAATTAGGCTACGTAAAAATACGAAGTTATAATAATTATATTGGCAGAATTCAAAGAAGAGGATTAGATTTGAAATATTTAATAATAATATCCTTCAAAACCTATTGTTAATGACTGGATGGACTCGGATATGATCCATGTGCTCTCAATAGAAAATACTACAAGTCATTTTAATAATACAAATCTGCATGAAAATACTAAACTTACAATAGTGGAATCCAAAAAAGATAATTAAAGCTGATACATTCAGGAATAATATGCTTCAAAACTTACTCACTGTGGCTGGATGGGATCGAATAACGCCAACATGCCTTCTAGCCTAATATTGAACACGAATGGCAACAGGGTGCTTTCTAACACATCCACTTACTACTTCTTCAGTCGTAGAAAAGAACCAACCCTATGTTAGGTTCACTCCCACGACCCTCGAGCGCCACTGTTGTGGCGGCGTGTCTTCAAATCTCCCCTTTTACACACCCCGCAAGCTCCTATCATCAGTTGTGCTATCACGTATTTTCTCTATTTTCTTTTTGTTCCGTTCTAGTCAGAAAAAGGGTATAAAATAGGTACCCTCAGATTTACAAAAGATTATTCTATCACATCACGTTGTTGAAGAAGGAACTTCTCTCCACGAAGGGACCGGTGGCCATGGAGTATAGGGCCTGGTTCTCACCACTGCGCCACTGAGGAAAACCTCTCTTCACGAAGGAACCGGTGGCCCTGGAGTATTGGGCATGTTGCTCACCCCCGCGACTCCGAGGAAAAACTCTCTTCACGAAAGGACCGGTGGCCTTGCAATATTAGGCGTGGTACTCTCCACCGCGCCTCTGAGAAAAACCTCTCTTCACGAAGGGATCGGTGGCCTTGCGGTATTGGGCGTGGTACTCACCGCAGCGCCTCTGAGGAAAACCTCTCTTCACGAAAGGACCGGTGGCCATGCAGTATTGGGCGTGGTACTCACCGCTGCGCCTCCGAGGAAAATCTCTCTTCACAAAGGAACCGGTGGCCATGTGGTGTTGGACGTGGTTCTCACCGCCGCGCCACCTAGGAATATCCTCTCCAATTTCTTAAGTATAGAGGTGACGTCCATCTAACTTATTGTTTAGTTAAAAGATTAGAAATTGTTTATTTAATAAGTTTATCTGACTTATTGTTTATTTCAGACTTAGTATAGCCGAGGCGACTATTATGATTATTTTGACTCCTTGTTTCAGTCAGAATGACTAGATTTTGGTTTTGTATTATTCCAACTCTGTTAATGTAGTCACAGCAACTCTAGTGTTGATCAAGTCCCTCAAACGTGTTATATTGGTCCAAGTGTCCATGTTTTTCCTATATCCATATGATATAGCTTCGATATAGGAGCCTTGAGCTCCAGATGTAATAAGGACTTAGTCCAAATGGTTGCTATTCTCAACGAGCACTATATTTCTCTTTTGAGTCCTTAGAATTACTCACTTGTTTTTATGGCTACAACCAAGTTGTCTATCTTTTTTTAGGACCCAGTTGGGTCAATGTGTTCAATGTATTGAATCATTCTTGTTGCCACACTTCATGTGTGATATTAGCTTGGGTGCATAAAGTGCGGAACTCCGCTTGTTTCTATATGGGGTCGCGCGGATAATACCTTTTTCTCCTAGCCTGTTTTTGGCTGAGTATTAGTCTTGTATGAATTATATTAGTGTAGTACCCCAGGGAGTGGGTCAGTAAATACATGTACTATTGAATGCTCTAGCAGTACCAATAGGGAAAGGACCGGCCATAGTACTATTGTGTGTAGACACCTGTATGTTAGCCATCTACCAATGTAATCAAATAACCTTTCTATTGCAATTCATTATACTATGTCTCTTAAAGAATTTTCTTTTGTCCCAATCAAGCAAGCTAGTTTAAATTATAAATGTGTTAACAATACTATATGTATATCATTTCCAGTTAACGTTTGTTTTTAATTACCTCACTGTTTTTCTTTTAGAATCAGCTGACTGTAGTCTGACGTCAGTCCAGCTGTTTTTTATTGAACATTACTTCAAGCCACTGCATTTGATCTTGCCCGTGTTGTGACAAGACAGTAATAATCTGGAACTTTCTATCTTATGTTTTTGTATATCTATTGTAATCAATCATATCTTTTATTTTTCTGTTATAATAAATCTATTTTTGTTATTCCAATCATTTTATCAATCTGGTTTAAATAATTCCTTTGTACACCCCAAATAGTATTTGGTACAAACTGCAACAAATCCTACAATTGATTCCTGCCATGTACCTCTAAACAAAGTCTTAGGTTAAGGTCTTGCTTGAAGACGCAGAGTATGTATCAGTTATAACAAATCTCTGGACATCTACTGCTAATGATACTACCTAAGTTTGACGGCACACTTCATAGACAAAAGACTATAAACTTTGACACCTTTGCAGAGAGGTAATTCCATTTCCTCAAGTTTACCATTCAGGAGAGAACATCTGTAACTTCATCACTGAAACACTAGTCATGGGAAATTGATCAGGAAGTATTTATTGTTCATGATAATGGACGAAACATCTGTAGTGCTCTAAATTCTTACAACTTTGATCACATTCCATGTCTAGCGCACACCTTTCAGTTGGTGGTAAAAGATGGACTCTTAATCAGTTAGTTGATAGCTTAATAGCCTCATGTCGTCGAATAGTAGGTCATTTTAAGCACTCTTCCATGGCTACCAAACTGATTAAAGCTGCCCAAGCCACAGTGGGAATTAAGCTACATAGACTAGTGTAGGATGAACCTACTAGGTGGAATTCTGTGTTGCACATGATAAAGCTTCTTACTTGAGCAAAAACAAGCTATTATGTTAGCAGCAACAGATCTTCATATTCCAGTAGAATTGAGATCTGCTCAGTGGGCTCTCATTTCAAACATGATTGAAATTTTGAACATTTTTAATCAATCAACCTATACTGTCAGCACATCTAACGTAACAGTGTCAGAAGTGATTCCAATTGTGAAAAGTAAAATGAAGGAGCTAAAGATGCGTGCACTTTTATTTTCTGGACTTCAAGATATGAAAAATGACCTTAGAGCAGCCCTCAGCATCCTGTGTATTTAATAGCCGCACTATTAGACCCTCGGCTCAAGATGAGAGTGCTTTAAACAAATCTGTGAACAAGCTGATGGGCTTACTGATAGCAATGCAGAGACAATTGATCAACCAGTAAGTAGACTTTAAAAAATATATATTTACTGTAGTTCAACACAACACAATAATATTATTGTTTACACACACGTTTTCCTTATTTCAGGCTTCCTTGACACAAGGATCGGCACAAGACACATCTCAGGGAATGTGGTCATTTTATAATAAATTAATGACTAAAAGACAAGACCTCAATAAAAGACAAGGTTGAGGAATATATGTGTGAAGGTCACTTCTTATAGTAAAACAATACATGTTTTAACTTTACCATTTTATTTATGTCCACTTGTTTGTTTAAGAAAAAGGATTTTTCGATTTTTTGACTTTTATTAAAAAATGTGTTTTTGAAGATCCAAGATCCAAGGATTCAAATTTATATTCGAGATTCAAAAGAAAATTTTGGATTCAGAATCGAGAAATATGGAATTGGACCCATCCCTAGTTTTTACCGTTTGTTACAACTGAAATATATATTTACTGTTAATTAGTGTTAGTTCCTTCTTTGCCTTAAGTAGGATAAAATACACATTAATTTCAGGGATAAAACCTTTTACATTACATTAAGAGGACATATTTGATTTAATATTTATTATACAACTATTTTAATTACCGAATAAAATTATTAATAATCTTATCTTATACCTGCAAAACTTGTTTTAAAGTCATGGCTGAATCAGTAGTTGTAGTTAGGTGCACAAGCACCCTAGCTAGTACTTCCATATTGGTATCCATAAGCAAAGTTGATAATTCTGTGAAGTTAAGAGTATCTTCTTTTCCCCTAGTGAAAAAAGCATAAGCTAATGTTAAGATGATTAAAGAGAGAGCCAAACATGTATCAAATAAAACCTAAAATTACAATTTTTTTTCCAATATATGTATGAAAGAATATTAAAAAAATTATTTTTTCAGACAACTAAATACATTTAAAATATAGATGAATGGAAAAGTTAAATTTAGTAATATTTTAGTCAAATTTAAGAGTTTAATTCATAGTATAAGAATTTATAGAATGTGTAAAATAAGTTGTCTAACCATGTTCTTGTTTTTGCATCATTTCCTTCAAACATGAGAAAATAATTGTCAGCCAATATATTTTTTAATTGTTTAGGAGAGAAAGAGTTAAGTACAGTTATAGCTTGATCTGGAGACCCCTTTTGGATACACAACAACACCAGGGCTAGGGCATCACTGGGTTCCGGCTTAGGTCTAAAAAGAAAACGATAGTTATTAAAGTATCCTACATGATATTAAAATATTAAATTTATGATAGAATTCAGTATTTTAGAAAATTGCACATATTTACACTGATAATTTATAACAATACAGTAGCAAGTATACAAGTTGAAATTTCTACTTTTATTACATATTAAAAATACTTATGCTCAATAAATTTTGTCTCTCAGAGCCTTCACACTCACTTATATACCTACAAAAATAGAAAAATAAGTAGGCAAAATCTATGGCTTGGGCTTAGTACACACATACATACAGAGCAAATGCCTATAGTTTAAGTGACTTCACTTTACAATTTTACAAGATAATTATTGGAGAAATAATAAAACCTTTGAAAAGATGCATGATTTAGATAAAGATAGACTTATATATATTTTATTATTAGTCTTACTACCCGTTCGGGTTATATGCTATAGACTTATAGATTTAGTAGTATAAATCTAAATGAATTTGAGGCATGTAAGGTAATAAAAATATGATTTTGTAGAAAATCCCTCTCCTGAGTAGTACTAAAACAAATAATATGCATTTGCAAATTATACCCATTATTACCAAAACATTTCAATATCTGTGGTAACTACTTGTCTTTTAACTAATGTTGAGTTTCGTTTAACTTTTTGATATGTTCTGTATAAGCTTGTGTTAAAAAGAAAATTGTAATGATATTTATAAAGGTGTTATAATTTGTATATTAATGTATTTTAATAAAACATTAGGTCCTATTACAAAAGTATTGGTAGATTACAAAGTCAAACTAGAGAAGCTAATACAGTATCAGCTCTGTTTCTAAATATACACTTTTACAAATAAACAGTTTATGCAGTTTTATTTTACCATACATTATTGGCATTAAGGTTGTGTGGATACACCTTGACACATGAATTCTTTTAAAGTCAATAATTAACTAAGTAGTTCAATATACAAGAATAAAAATTAACAATAATAATGTTTTCTAAATTAGTGAATGTGTGATTCCAATATTTATTTTAGGATTGAATAAATAAAGTGTATTATTGGTTATAGAAAGTGGTCAAAGTATTATTAAACATTAAGGTGAATCACAGCTATGGAGAAAAATACTTTTTTTTAAGTCTGAAATTGAAAAGGAATATTTTACTCTTTCTCTGAAACACCCTAAAATATGTTTATGCTATAGTGAGGGTTAGTCATTAAAGCCATGCATAAGAAAAGATTGGTAAAAAAATAGATATAATATTTGACCTTTATACCCATATACAAAACTTGCCCTATCTATTTTATCATTATGGATAAGAAATAATGTTACTTTATATTTGTTTTATATTTTATTTAAAATAACTCAAAAATTGTTATGTTTGAGACAGGACCAAAAGGTGGCCAAATAACAGAAATGTCGGGGAAACTGGAGTGGTGTGTAAGTCGAAACAACCCTAAATTAAAATGAAGTATATAATAATTATAAAGTAAGGTTTATTTGTAGATATTCTAAAATATAAATAATGCAATACATTACAGAGTTTAGCAATTTTATGATCCATCAGTTTTTGTTGCTCATCTTTCTCCATACATTAATTAATGTATATCATAAACATTCACTTTTTCAAAGAAAAAATTTGCTGTAGCCATGATAGCTGGTTATTACAATTTTCTTGTATCATTTCTTATGTATTTTGTCTTTTGAAACCAACTTTATCCATGACTGCCAAATTTGACTGTGCGACCCCATAAATAATGTATTTTAGAATCATTTTTCTAAGCTTATATAGTACACCATTCCCACCATATATCGCCTCAATGAGTGTAGTCAAAAGCTTATGACTATAAATTTACTTTAAACCATTGCGTACACCCCAGTCCATAGAATTACTCGAGGTGACATTAGGAGGAAGAAAAATTATTGTTATGTCCCCACTGCTCAGTTCATCCTCATCAGGATTAGATGACTTACTATCAAGGATAAGGATTAGCTTTTTGCTAAGTTTAGCGATTTCATAAAATGTTCTACTGAAGATATAAATTAATTGAAGAACCACCTGTGGAAAATTTTTGCAGCCACCAATTCATTATTTTTACTATCTATTCGAGTTATACACCTATGTACTAATATGGTAATGTGCTAGAAATGAGAAAGGTTAACTATAAAGGACGTGTAGCCACATTATCATAAAGGGAGAGTGAAAGTTAATTACGAAAAAACCACCCTCGAAGCACCTGATCAAGATTTGAACTCCGATCTCCCAGTCATAGGCAGTCTAGTCTATTATAAGAGTGACACCTTAGATCATACGGCCACTGAAGAGGGGTTCTTTTTATTCTAATACAAAACTTAAAAAGCAGTAGGAGCTAGATTTTTGAAAACTCATGGATTTTTGGCCTTTCCAACAAATGCAAGACTTAGTTTGTGGTTACCAGCATTGTTAATGAAGGCTAGAACCTTTCAAGGTACCAATTAAATTTTTTAAGTCTCATTGCAATTACACGCCAACTATAATCATTCATTATTGTCAATGAGACAATGAAATTCTGCTATGAATTTAATAAATTTTTCCAAATTTGCCAATAATTTTTCACCTAAGCTGCCTTATCTTTTATCATTTTTTAATGCGTTCAAACCAGCCTATACTAGTCATATGATCCAGTTCCCCTTCAAAAAAGTTTTTTTGAAAAAATAATATAGTAAGTAACATTCTTAAGAATGAAGCTTTGATTACATTTCTTCATTAATTTTCTGTTTCTTAGGCTTGATAACAATAATTATTTTCCCCTTTCAGTCACCAACTGTAACTCTACCCATTCCAAATTTGGATGTAATTTTCTGTATAAATTCGCCACTGACGTTTTTAGGGCTTGAAGTTTCTGTTAAATTGAAGGAACCACTTTATTTATTTCTACACTTGCCATGTTTCTCACAAAGTAAAATTATATTAAGAGAAAATAGCAATGGAAGAGATTAAACACTATCATTGTATGAACAAGTATAGTGTAAACAATCACTAGGGCAGGCAAACAAACAAGAGCTACTACGTCCACAGAGGTCTGTGATGCACAGAGACAAAGAAACAATGGGAGCGGGAGTGTCAAAATATGCACAGCAATGTAAAGAGTATGTCATATGGATATGTCAGATAATTGAGACTACAATTTTCATATATGTATATTAGAATTATATTTATATATTGATAAATAATTCATAGTTAAAACTTATAGGTGAGTCAAATATATCAAAGAGATGACTTGTTATCCCTGACGTTTGGTTTCGGAGGGCAATTGAGTTGAGGTATATTATTCCAGTCCCCGAGCGACGTTTGTGGTTAGTCTCCGGTCTCTCAGGTCATGTGGGTAGGGGTAGGAAAAAAGTTGGCGGGAAGGTCCGGGCAACATGTGTCGCGGTGGGAGGTAGGGTTAAGGTCCCGGCAAAGTGAGTCGCGGGGACACAGGTGAAGCAGGAGAGAAAGAGGATTAAGACAAATTTTGCTCGTTCATAAATGTACAGTTTATGATCAACTAAAACACTACATGAATGTTGACCATTTTTGTTTTTCTTACTTACTAACCTAGTACTATTTGTGCATATTATTTTTATTTAATTTCATTCTTTGGTTGAGATATTTTATGATAAAAAAACTACTAAAGAGTAATAGATAACAATACAATACAAATATGTAAATATATTCCAATTTTTATTTTATTTTATTTTATTCTACCTACCCATCTGGGAATACAACCATTTTATTACCAGAAATAGTTTGATTATAATTTGAGATGTGTTTTATACAGTTATACAAAACTTGAACATACATATTCTAAATTTAATGTATTTTTGATTAAAAAAAAATGGAATTTTATATTTGACACTTTTACTAATACAACTCTTAGTAATTAAATTTACTTATTCTAAGATCTATGGCATTAGTAAATCAGAAGTTCACTGCCACACATACAAAATTACATTGCCTATCCCTATCCTGAGTCAATTCTATCCAGTCTACTTCATTACACCCCGTTTCTTTAAGGTCCATTGATAAGAACAAATTATCTCTAAGTTATAAAAATAGGAAACGACCGTTGATGTGTCTCCCCTTCCCCCCAGGAAGGGGAGACACATCAACGGGGGGAAGGGGAGGTCAACCAGATGAGGAACTGAGTCGGCGGCCTAACCGTCAGGAAGGGGAAACAAAAAAGCTTTGAGTACCTTCTTAACAGTTTGAATTTGCCACGTTCCCATTGGTGCAAATTCAAACACGGTTAAGAAGGGTAGGACTGTAATGACCAATAAATAGCGGTCCAACCGAGGTATTAAGTAGGGTTGGGCCGAGCAAATCTGGCACTCTTGTTTAAAAATCTGGTAGGACTCGGGCGAACCTTTTGACGCTCGGGGATGGCGTTATTTATAATATAGTACTAATACTATTTGTTAAGCATTCAAGATATACTCTCCTTATAATTTACTTAATCAAGTGTAGTGTGTTAAATATACCATTCCTTCCATTATATTAATAGTGTAAGGTATAATTAATTAAATATTAAATATTAAAGAACTCGCAACGCAATAAAAGTCTAATCCTTTAGTATCTAACCACCCTATACTTTCAATATCTTAATGGCCAAAAATAAGTTATAAAAAGGAACGTAACATCATTCTAATCTCATCGCTCCATCTGCGTCTAGGTCTCCCAAATGGTTTCTTCCCCTTAACATAAAGATTGTTCCTAAGTATTTTAACTGAATAACCATGTCGACTTTTATGTTGTTCACGGTAATCTCTAAATTATTGCCCTCAATCCTTGCTCTTTGTGTGATCAAGGATCATATACTCAGCGTTTTCACTTCTTAACTCAATGGCTTACTAGCTTCTAATAAAATGGCTGCATTTCTTGCAACAGTTTCCCTACTGTTTATCTAACATCATCTGTGATCTAGATCATCTGTGTACCCTAATAGCTGTGTTGTACCATTTAATGTCAACCCTTCCCTACTCTCTTGCATTACCCTGATAGTATACTCTAAGGCTAGATTAAAAAGTAATGGGGAAGGTGCATCTCTATAAGCATGTTTATTTTTAGCTACACCTTCAGTACTAAACTTTATCGACATAGAATAAATGATAATGAGTTGCATTCATAATCCATGGAATAGATCAATGCACAAAGTGACTTTGAGAGAACCTTGAGAATAGAACAGCTTGAAATAAGTTACAACTAAGTGTAATCTACTAACACTAAAGTGGAAGCTAATCCAACTTTAAATAAAACAAATTCAAACTTTTTTGTTTGTTCTAAGTCAAAAAAAGGCTAACGGTGTGTAGACCATTTGGTGCATAGGTTGAGCTGTGAGCACATTAACTGTGTGTAAATCAAAAAATGCATACTACCAGTTATACAATGAAACTAGCTGTTCATAAATAAAATTGAGCATAGATCAAATTACCGCAAAATCCCAGAAATTGCACTTCTTTGAAGACCTCTTGAAGAAAGAAAAAGATTATTTAGTAGACTAGAGCTCAGACATCATTATCGCCTTGTGAAAATAAGTGCCAGACAAAAATAGTTTTCTTTTTCTCACCCTTTTTTTAGCACGGTGTCTTACTACTTTGCCTGTCCAGGTTATATCCATATGTACTAAGCTAATGAGTCAGGGATGAGGAAGGTAGAATCTAAGTTAAAGCTAACATATTCTTAGTACTGTTTTGATATGAATTGTGAATAACAAATTTCTATTAGAATAAGTATGCTAATCATTTTTGACAACAAACAATCAGAAAAGTGAGTGGCTATAAAAAAAGAGGGCATATTCAACTTTTTTTCCTTTAAATATGTATAAAAGTGACAGTTACACACAATAGCTTAACTTGTCCATTTAGTAAAGTTATATTGAAAATCTCCTGATTATTAACAAATGAGTAGCCATATTTTATTTTATTATAATTTCTTTTTTTAAGCAGTGCGTCTCACTACTTGCTTGGGTTGTACGCATATGTACTATATATGATAATCTGTTAGGGATGAGGAAGATTGAATTTAAAGGAAGTGTACCAGTATTTATTTAAATGGAGGGATAGTGAAAAATCATTAAGAAAAAAGTCATCCTCAGTATAACACCTGACCAGGATTTGAATCCTAATCTCCCGGTCATCGGTAATCTAGTCTATTGCGAGAGCGATGCCTTAAGACCATGTGGCCACCAGAGAAAGTCATATTTATATTAATCGATGTATATCTATAATAGTAGGAAACAAGTATTTCCTTAAATTTTTAACTACCAGGTTGACTATTGTTTGGGAAATAACACTTTGAAATGTTGATACAGCTTTTGGTTGAAATCCCAGCTGAGCCTAGGTTTCTTGGTCCAAATGGTGTTTGAAAACTAGTGAGGCATATTATGGAATGATTTTGATACCTCTAAAGTTACAATTTTGATTATCAGATATAAGGTCTATACATGCAGTGTCCATGTGACAAAATGTCCATGAAAAAATGTCTATTCCACAAAGTTCCATATTAGGGTTTGTAGTTTTTTTTTGATCTTTTTTTTGATTAGGTTAGCACACAGGATGAGAACGGGGAAGGTGTGTTTATTCTCTTAGTCTGTCGGTGGGTCATCCTGCCTCAGGATGGATTGAAAATCCTATTGGAAATGTTCCCATTTGATAGCTGTCTCTGGATGTAATCTGGACGTGAAATCGCCTCGGTTGGGTTCCAGTGGGTGTCGGGGCATTGTCTGATTTGAGGTAGGATGGGGGTTGTCAGGGGTCAACAGGTTGGGAACTTTGTTGATGGGAGGCAGAAAAAAGATATCTCACCCCCACTAGAAACAAAATTTTGATCCAAATCATGCTGCAGTATGACAATAATTTGGCTCGCCATAGTTGAATCACCTCTAAGCTTAATTTTTTTTTTTTAGCTTACTACTCATTCTGGTTGTACACTTATGTATTAGTTACAGTATGCTAATGGTTTTAAGGATTTGTATGGTTGTATTTGAAGGAAGTGAACCCGAATCTTCATGAAGAGAGAGAGAGAGAGAGAGAGAATGGAAAACCATTTTGGAAAAAACCACCCTCAGTACACCCGGCCAAGATTCAAACCTAGATCTCCCAGTCATTGTCAGTCTAATCTACAAGGGCATGCAGCCACCAAAGCGGGTGCTTTATTGTTGATACATTACTGAATCATGACATAACACCTCCGTCTTCATACCCCAGCAACCTTGCATAGCCCGACTTTAATAGAGAATACTTGTGTTAATAAATAATGAAGAATATATCCAGACAGTTACAAAATCCTGAAGCAAACAATAATCAAATATGAACAAGAAACTACGAAATCATTCTGCATTTAAGATCTAAGTTTGAACCACATACAAATTCAATCCATAATTTAGTTAGTCTTCATTTCTATTGAACCCAATATACTTCAAATATATATTGTTTTGGTATTAATTCAGGTGTTTATTTTAGTTCTGAAAGACAGTTTTATTTAGTTAATGTGCTTGAATAAATGAACTGTGATTAAAAAAAACCTTTAGAATTAATGTATGTAAGCTTTGATAATATTATTTGCAACACAGTATTTATACCTTAAGCTTAGTTGTTTTTTCATAATAGAGAGGACCCGATCAGTTGAATATTCTCTGAGCAGGTGTGACCTCAAAACTAAAGTTGACACTTGACCTGGATCATGTTTTTCAAATATGTCAAGAAGTGAGTGTGCAAAGCTTGGGACAGCTAAAGAGAAGGGAATGTCTTCTGATTTATAGTCCATTTTAATAAGGCATGTTTTCAAGTGATTCATTAAACCTTGAGCATACTTTTCACTTCCATCCTGAAACATTTAAAGATCTACAATAAATATAAAGGCTGGTACCATAAACTTAATAATAAATAAATAATAAATATACCGTTTTGGCCCAATAATAGGCCGAAACCCAAATTTTCAACCACTTTTAAAGAATAAAACAACATATTTACACTTAAAATAGGATCACTTTGGATTAAATCATTTGAAATAATATAATTATTATATATCTCCATATTAATTATAATTAACTTACTTATATATCAAATTGTTTGCAAATAAAAAACAAAATATTTACAATTAAAATTATATGACTTTGAAGGAAACAAAAAATTATCATACAAAAAATGAGATCACTTGGAAATAAAAGAGAAAGTTATTCATACTAAGAATGAGATCACTTGGAAATAAAAAGGTAAGTTATTCATACTAAGAATGAGATCACTTGGAAATAAAAGAGAAAGTTATTCATAGAAAAAAATGAGATCACCTGAAAAAAAAATAGATACACTAAAAGTGCGATGGTGAAATTAGTTTTGAAGGTTTAGCAGCCATAATGTCTCAAATGTTGTAGATACAAATGAGATAGTCAAGGATAATATAATTTTCAATAACTTTGCCAAGTTTAAGTTGTGGCTAGTAACTATCAAGGTTAATATATTTATAAATAACTTTGACAAATTTAAGCGGCGGCTAGCAACTACTAAGATTAATCTATTTTTAATCAACTATGATACGTTTAAGCAGTGATAAAGTAGCTATTTTAATATATATGAATATAACCAGATGTGTATCTTATAGGTATAAAATTTATTATGTATTATCTTCAAACGTAAGCTATTTCTTGGAATAAAGTATGCTTTATTTTCAGGCCAATACAGTAAACGTTGGTATTAAAAACTTAATAAAGATTATTCAATGAAAAGCTTGAATAAAAAAAAGGTCTTACATGGTGTGATTGTAAATCACTAACAGAAATGTTCATATTTTTTACTCTCTCCATAACATCAAACGGTGTGAGGCCACTCATGGTGTAGTAGGGAGTAGCCAAGCTCCACTCTTTTTCGCTGTTGCATCTAAATAAAAAATAAGTAATTTTTTACTTCCTACATTATTTTAACTTT
The DNA here is from genome assembly GCA_902141375.1 of Timema poppense. NCBI lineage: Eukaryota > Metazoa > Arthropoda > Insecta > Phasmatodea > Timematidae > Timema > Timema poppense. The sequence goes on along the minus strand of CABFOV010000825.1, from coordinate 61,404 downwards.
ACACTAGTGAGTCAAAGAAAATATTAATATTCATTTATTAGCTAATTTGTAAATGGTTGAAGTTGGTTTTTTACTATAATGAATATTAATTCATTTGAGATTTGGTATAAATATATTTGAGAATTAAATATTCTGTGAAAAAAAAATTCTACTCCTTACATAAACTTGTTGACTTATACTAATTACTTACGTTATGTAATAATCTGCTAGTAGGCCACAAGAGTCTTTGTAAAGTGATAGTAGAGTCTTATTTTCTTCTTTAGTGTCTTGTGACATCATGTAAAGTTCAGTTCGTAGAATTATATGACCTTCACATAGCAGATGACAATATGTGGTTGGTGAAGACCATCGGTGTACAGATCCCACTGTCATAATGTCTGTGTAAAGTGTTGTAGGTGTTGGAAGTTTAAGAGTATATAAAGTCCAACTTCCCTCTTGATGACTAATTAAACAATAAAATCAAATCAATATTACCTGAAAATTGTTTGCATTAAAAAAAAGTGAGATGAATAAATTTAATATCTTTCAATATATTATCCTTTAAATATATACATCCCGAATAATGATTAGATATTTTGGCCATATTATGTCGCTACCCCCCCACCCCAATGGGCTAATCTGTCAGAATGGGTTGTGGATTGGGTTAGGTGGCATAAAATAATTTTGTGGGTTCTTTATAGTTGTTTATTGAGTAAGAACTTAGTGAGATAGGTCCTTGCTACTGTGAGTGCCTTTACATACAAGAGTCTGCTATCTGACCTAGCATTGATGTTACATCTCTAACTAGAGTGAAGGCTTACCATGGTTCCACTATATGATGATGTAAGATAAATTACTGTAGCGGTTTAGATTATATCATACTTGGATCATTTGGTAACACAAAAGGTGACAAGCAATGACTAGTTTGTAAAGAGTAAAGTAGACAAATTTGTTTGTTTAAGAAAAAGAAGTGAAAGGCTGTTAATTTCATCTTAAGTAAATGTTATTTATATAACTATTTAAAAAAAGTCACAACACAATAGGAAAAATCTAAATTATGTGTAAAATATTAATCAAAAGTTGAAATATGTCATTTATCAGTATAATGATATGTACATTGTTTAGTTAGAGTTAATTTCTATTGAAACCAATATCTTTCAAAATAATATTTGTTTTGATATTATTTCTGGTGTTTATTTAATTTTTGGAAACTTTTTTTTGGTGAGTGTACTTGCTTAGTTGAACTGTGTTAAAAAAAAAGCTATAGAATTATTGCATCCAAATTTTTATAATATTATTTCCAATAAAGTATTTAAACATTAAGCTTAAATCTTTTTCAGGATGTCTTGAGTACAGAGTTGTTGTCTTTAACGCTATATGCACAATTCTTTGCCTACTGTGTAAGGCAACAGTGTGATTTGCATGTTTTACATTATCTTTTAAGAAATTTTAGTATTGGATTTTATTGTACCAATATCAATAGAGCTTTATGTTAAATTGTTATTCCTATTGGATACAGTTGAGTTTATTATTGGTTTCTATGAAGAAATAGATTTATTTATAATTTTTTTTTCTGCTTAGTATTAAACAGAGTCTGACAGTAATTTCCAGCAAAAAACCCTTTCAGTATATCTATTAATACAGTTGGATAGTAGATAATTTTATTTGCACCAACAATTTAGATAGGATCCATTGGTGTAAAAGCTTAGCCAATTAGGAATAACATAATAAATTAAGAGTAATTGCAATGGCAGTAGCAGTTTATGTTTCCTTTAGAATTAATTTAAGAGTGAAAAAATGTATTAAGGTTCAGTGAACTTACCCATCACTTGAAGTGCCTGGAGGGTTTTCAGGGCAAGTAAGAAGAGCAAGGTATGATTGAGTGATGAGAAGATGTTTCACACCCAAAAATGGCCGTAAGCCAACAAGACACACTGGATCATCACAAGGGGGGCAAGCCTTAAACAGTACAGTAACATTTACAAACACAAGCAAAGTGGCTATTCAAACTAATGACTGAAAATTCATTATGAATAAAGGAAAAAATTGATGAGGGGTTCCAAAAAAGAAAAATTTAGCATGATTACATACAAGAAATGGAGGACTAATTATTAATGAGCGTTTCCTTTACTCTAACAATGTTAAGTGAATGACTAATGAGCGACTATATAATATGAAAACTAGAGTATTTTAATTTATTTTGTATACATTAACTAGAAAGAAATGATGGTTTCCAATGAAAAGATACAATTGTATCTATTCTGGAAATCCAACTTTTACATATACAACACCAATAATATATAAAGGTTTACAAAAATGTATACAATATAAATATAATATTCTTGATAATAAAATGAATTAGTGCCTAATGGTTTGGAAATGTATAGTAAGAGTGTAAAAACACTGTATGATGATGTAAAGTAAGTGATAGCGAAGGAAGCCAACCTGAAAGGATAGTTAGGTTAGGCCTAGATAGAAAAACACATTTTTCTCTTCATTTATTCTCTTCTTTTCTTCTTAAAATATTGCACTATTACACTTCACACATTGTTCTAGGTTTTCAGAAATATTCCTTTATCATTTGAAGAGACACAATGAAAACACACAAAACATTCTTAATATTCTTGATGTAACACTTTGTTAAAGTTGTCTTTCCACCAGGAATCCTTATATAGATCTGTTTTATGTTTATATTTGAAATATTTAATTCGAATGCACTTAAATCAATAAATCAAGGGGGAAACATGTTTATTTAAGTTTTAGACAATATAAAAATAAGTGTTATTTATTGTTAAAAATAAATTATATACCATGTGAACTTTGTGTACGAAGATACAAAGGTCGAAAAATATGTTTATCATAATGCATGATGTTATTCACGTTCTTGTTCAAATTAATATAAAAGAATTCCACCACTCATAGATAATACTGTAGAAAGAAATATTTCTGATATTACCGGAAGTCTACAGGATCAAATGACGAATAACAATACAAACTCACCGTTTTCATTGCAACTAGATGAGGCAACCTTTGTAGTTAAGGATAGTCATCAGATTAGCTAAGTAAGTTATGTTAAGGAAAACCTAATTAAGGAAACTTTGTTGTTTTGCTAACATATAAAGGGCATAGCTATATCAGAGGTGCCACATTTCTCCCGAGAGTTTTTTGTTAGTCAATTACAGTGACTATTCTAAATTTTGCACCAAATATTGATGTACAAGCAATTAGAAATAACTAGATGCATTAAGAACTTTGAACATTCATTATGATTAAATTTATAGTGCTTTCTGTGAAATTTCAAATGACAAAAATAAAATTCAGTTCACAAGGATAGAAGCAACCTTTCTGATGCAATATTTGGAATTTGTGTATATCCCTTTATTGTGGAATTACATTATGGAATGATTTGGTTGGGTAAGTAAGCATCTACAGAAGCCTGGACGTGATGTAAGAACTGAGTTTCAATTGTTGATTCCTTGAAGGTAATTGTTTCCAATCTCAGAAGTGACTTAGATGAAATGGAAGTTAGAGCAAAGAACTAAGCAACCATGTGTTACAAACTTACACAGAACCCCGACGTTTTAAACGGTATTCTGATAAAACAGATGAATTTTACACTATCGTAACATCCCCATAACAGTTTCAGAATTTTCTCATTATTGTGTGTTATTGATAAGCTCAAAATGGAACTTGAATCGATAATTGCTTCCTATAAATAAGTTGCCATAACATTTGGGTTTCTTTGTTGCTTAGTTATAAAAAAAAATGTCAGGATGAGCTCAAATCGAGCAATGATTAGTTGGTCAAACAATACAGTAAGGATATGCAGCCACTTGTAGAAAGTGAAGTATTACATCTCTCTTCCTTTCTAAGAGGACTTCAGATTGAAGTGGGTGTTTCTTTATCCACTGCACAAGATATTTTGTGACAATTATATAAAAGTGATGTAATTGATGTCTTTCCAGATCAGCAATTGCACTGGGCTTGTATTTAACATTACCAATTTCAAACTGTGAAGACGAAAGGTCATTTAAAAAACTGTATTTTGTAAAGAACCGATTTCAGTCAACATGACACAAGGAAGATTGAACTCGTTGATGGTGATTTCTACAGAACATAACCTTATGAACAACATTTCATTTAATGGACTTAATAGTATGTTTGCTTCTAAGAAGGTGAGGGGAAAAAATCTTTCAAAGTGAGTTGATTAATAATATATATTGCTTCATTTTGTTTGTGAATTGTGTACACTGTTACTCATTTTATTAATGTTGTATTTATTTGTTTAAATAGACTTTCTACTTTTAATACTTGAAAGTGGAAATTTATATTTTTGCTAACTTAATTGGCTCGACTGTTTACATTTAATAAAGTAGAGTCATTTAATGGGTTAATCAATATTCCACAAAACATGATATACTATTAAGTAACATAAGTATGTATTAATATTTTATAATGGTTTAGTGCTAACATTGAAACACTGCTGTAAAATAGGGGGGCCTCATATTTTCTAAAAAGACTCAGAGAAGAGGTATTTAAAAAAGTGACATTTTGTTTGAACATGGTTTAAAATGTGAACACTGTGTTGGCCAATTGATTCATAAGAGAGAGAGAAAAAAAAGAAAAGACTTCAGGCTCTTGTGGATGAAAGAACCCTACATTCATTCTGGAATTATTGTTTGTTTCAAAGACATATCCAAAGCATGAGAAAATACCTCATTAAAGGATGTTCTTTATATGAAAGTAAAAATGATAAGCTAGAAAAAAAATAGTCCTTTTAAGATAAGATTTTTTTCAAAGTTATTTGATGACATAGGATAAGAATACAAGTCTCTTCTATATGATTGTTAATCCTGCTATGTTAGAAAATATTTTAGAGTTTGTTTGAAATAAGCAATTTTGTAAGTGATGCAAATTTGAAGACTGGACATATATGAAAATTAAAATTTTGAATTCTGCCATCAAATAGCCAAACACCAGTGTTTTGAAGCTAGGTGAAAGTGAATGCTTTCAAAAGAAAGCTATAGTTGTGGAAACAGAACATAGTGAACAAAGTGAGGAACATGTTTACCATTTATAGCATTTTTTTTAATCACAAATGAGGTGGAAGCTAACATAAAACATAAGTATCATTGAACACTTGATTAAATTGGAACTACAGTTTTCATTTTATTTTAATGATGTAGAAACCTATGGAAGGGAATGGTTCAGAAATTAATTTGCAGGTAACAATGCAGTGTTTTGAATGACAAGTTCTGAGCAAGAGCAACTTTTAAGCCTTAACAAGAGATGGCTACATATGTTAGCCATTTACCTAAAGAAATGTGTACAGATTTTGGCTCCAAATGAAAAGCGGTATCCTATTCTGTTTAGCAAGGCAATCTATTTCTCCTTCCATTTTTAAACTTGTTTCATATGATACTGGAATTTTATACAGTTGCTGTGAGGAAAACTTAGTGATACCATATTAGTTTTTAGTTTAAAAGGAGCTAGGAATTGCCATTTATTTCATGTTTTGAAAAATGGAGTGAGCTTATGCCTCTTTAAAAAAATTGTAAGTAAGAAAAAACATTTTATATAAATAAAATAATTGAATGTACACTATTTATTTTTAGTTTGTTTAAAATACATAGAGTTACTATTGCATTATTCTAGCAAGATAGATTCAATTAATCCACCAGATTCCTTATACCTTCAAGATACCTTCATCAGATTAAATAAAGACATTTAAATAAATAAAATAATCATCCTAATTTTTTCCCTTTATATTCAGGATTTAGTTGATTTTTTATGTTGTATTTCACAATTGATCAAAGCCAAAGTATATGTTGGGATATCCAAGCTAATAAGTTGATAATATGTGTCTCATATGTAACAAATGTGAGATGAAGTATTATTTTTAGTCTCAAATTAATTGTAATATAAAGAATCCTTTCAAAGTGAACCTTTCAAAAAATAAAATCTGTTATTCTGATATTTTCATACAATTAAGGTATAATAGAAAATATTATTAACAATTTTATTATTTATACATTTATGTTTTTTATAAATTGACCAGGAAACACATTGTTCATAAGTAGTGAATGTTGAACTCTCACATTACCTGCAACAATAAAATAATTTAAATTTGCTCATCAGACAAATAATTTGGCTTGTACCAATTTCATTTAAAAAGATTACAATATTAATTATAAACATTAATTTATTTAAAACAAATGCCAGAAAAGTTTGTTACCATGTTGATATTGTCCACATTTTCCATTTGTGTAGCAAGGCGGTGGCCTGACTTCAAGGTGTAAGTTTCCAGTCCTGTTTCTGTTAAGACATGTAGCAAGTATGGCTCAAGAGCAACACATAATACCGGAGCAGTAAAAGGGTAAACTGTTATACAAGCTGCTTGCTGCAAAGCGGAGTCAGATTGAACTGGGAGGAAGAACTGATATAGATAGCCTTCTTGTTGTGTTGTCACCAAGACCAGTAGACTCACTGAAATAATATCACCATTAATGGAAATCAAACACTGTAATTTAAATAAACTATCACTTAAGTGAAAAAGAAAATTCTGATAAAGTTTGCAGGTTTATTGAACTTTGATATTATTCAGTCAGTCAAATTATTTTAGTCAACTTCTTTTAGTTTATTTTTTCTAAATATAAGGTTTTATTTATCAACATATATGTTAAAATTAATTGAAATAAATCAGGATGAAGCAATCTCTCAAATATACATACAGTGCATCATAGATTACAGTAAAATATGATTTAGTTTGAGTATACACTAATAATGAAGTAATTTTGGTATTCCTCTTTTTAGGCCGTTCAACAATGAAAATTATCTGAGTCTGAGGGAGTCTATAACATTTGGAAGTGAATCTAGCTCAGGGAAGGGGTTCGGAGGCGGGGAGGGGGTGGGGGACACAAGGAATATAGCTATTATCTTTTCCTGTAGATACCGCCAAAAGGAAAAGGGATATACCAATTATTTTTTGTTGCCAAAGACCTACACTATTTTTTTTATTATTTCAAGAGGTGAATAACAAATTGATGACTCAGTTTATTTGTGGGCATAGATATTTAGTTTGTTTTATTATATATATATATATTTCGCCATGTCTTAGTACCTGTTTAGGCTATACACTCACATAAATGGAATAGAGATGAGCATGGTATAATTTTAGAGGAAATGAATCCACATTTGTGTGGAGAGTGGGAAACAGTTTATGAAAAAATACCCTCAGCACAGGTGACTGAGATTTGAACACCAATCTCCCTGTCACTGGAAATCCAAACTAATATGAGAGTGAAGCGTAGCCATGTGACCACCGATGATTGTTTTATATTTGTTTATCACAAACTTTCATTTGGTTAAAAAATTCAGAGTGAGAAGTCAGAACATAATGTTCCATTTTTGACATCTCATTACCATATTGTCTTTGATCTAACTCTTAGTTGAGTTTGAATCTTGGCTGGGTCTATTCTGGATTATTTTCCCACAAAAGTGTGTTTTCATACTCTTTAAGCAAGCAGTTCTCAAACTTTTGTTTAGATTGTACCCCTCGACCATGACTAAAAGTTAAATGCACCCCCAAGATAAAAAAAAATTATTCTAAATGACCGGTCTAAAATTGTTTTGATCAGTTAAAAAAACAGAATTTTACTGTATAAATTCTGTGGAAATGTTTCATACATTTTCTTCACAAATTTGTTCAAAAATAAAGAAAAAAAGTAAACCTAAACACAATATTTTCAAATCAATTTTTTTAAATTTTATTCTGGAGCTGATATATTATGAATCCCAAAGTTTTTTAGTGAGAGGGGTGTGATTGTATGGCTTAGGACTACTTTTTGATGTCTGGTTTTCCAGATGAAACTTTAAGCGGAGGTCCGGCTCCAAATTTAGCCTATTGCGGTACTTATTTTTAAGTACACCATGGATTAAAACACACTCTCATAGAAATATGTTGTTGAGAAAGGCATCATAAACTGCTAATGTAGAAGGTGTCAATTAGAGGGTTGAAAATTCTCAGAAATTGGTCTCCAGATGAGCAAATAGGAGGAAAAGAGGGGTGGAAATAACCAGATAATGGTAAATGTCAACAATTATGCTTTTCAATATGTGCCTTGTTATTTTGCCAATCTTCCCTTGAGAGGTGCCCGCGTACCCCAGTTTGAGAACCGCTGCTTTAAGCCTTACAATAATGATGCTTTAATTAATAATAAATTACTCTTCTTATTCGCTTACTTGTGGAAAGAAAGTAAAAAAAAAGAAACCAAACTTTTGTTTCTTGGAAATGATAGCAAGTTAAAATACCACTCATCCATCTACAGCAAAACAGGTATAGAGAAGAAGTGTGCTTAAAGAAGAGTGACATATCTCAAGGTCATCTGACCCTGTCTCTGCCTGGCATATTTTGCTCTGTGTTGTCTCTACATCAGTACAGTCAAAACAAATTTCAAGAAATAGATATATCAACTCTATATTTGCAATGATTAATTCGTTCTCATTAATAAAGTTTACGAATAGAGGTTAAAAAATTAAATTATTATGAAATAATGTTTTACAAAACAAAATAAAATAGTCAGGGTATGAAAACAATAATACTTATCTATCTAATGAAAATGATTTAATTTTTTAGGGATGTGGTAAAATCACTTTTTCAATTCAAAGTGAAGTAAAAAGAATTTTTAATATTGTATTGTATGTACGTTGCATAGTTTTAAAACTTCAGATATTATATATTACAAACATGATTAACATATTCGCTCCTAGGCTGGTAAATCAATTTATTATCACAACACGTTATTTCATTATGTTAAATATTTGCCACATGAACATTAATTTTTGGCAGCATAAAATGACAAAAAAAAATATAAATATGTATTTTAGCTTTAAATAACTTTATGACAAAGCTTCAAAAAATTTGAATTCTTAATTTTACTTTCAGATCAAAGTCAAAGCTGATGAATATTCAAAGCAAAATCTTTAAGTTTTCGAAGCTTTGCACACCCCTAAATTTTATCATGATTAAACTGATTATATAATTTAATAAAATGTTATATCTAAATATTAATTTTCTTCATCTCATATCTATGTCTAGCTATAGACTAATTTCAACCCCATACATTCATTTTTTTACCTTAATAATGAGAAATTAAATGAATAAAATAGCAATTGTGACTCCTTATAACTCATGAACTGTAATGATTTGAAATCATTGAATCAGTATTTATAACTTATAGACTTGTTAAAATTAGGGTAATAAATTTGTAATGACATAATGGTTTTAAGTGCAGCAAATCCTCTTTAACCCTCTCAATTTGTTTATTAATTTCGTTTTATTTTGCATAATCTCTCAACAATTTGTTTACCCTTTCCTTATTGATTTTTTTTTCAGGTATAGCCTCTTTTTCCGCTAAAGGCCTAATGAAGGTGTAGTATGACGCGGTGCTAAATAAAAAATAAAAAAACTTAAATTAATACGAAATATAAGGAAGCAATCATAGCATAAATCTGACAGTTTTAATGAATTAGACAATGTTTTATAGAGCATATAGATCAGACCATACAGGTTGAATGTTTTGGCAGTAGGCACAGTTAAATCAAATTTTGGATCTTAAAATGTTTTAACTCCTTGAATTTGGAATGAGTGGTGAAAATGTACTAACACGGTATTGGTCATTCAAACAATAAAATATAAACTGTATTATTTTGCATATTTCAGAGGATATAACTTGATTAAGATTAAATACTCTTTGATGGTACACATCTAAATTAACACGAGCAATAAACATAAGTTGAAATTGACTTTTCAAATGCTACAAAATATTTTCTAATTATATTTTTATTTCTTAAGATTCATTTTAGTTACTATTTTTTAGCCTAGGGTTCTATGATATTTTAATTTATGGGTTAGGGGTGAGGGATATAAATGAAGGAAATGCATCTGTATTAGTATGAAGAGGGTTTGGAAATGCCACAGAGATAAATCAAATGTGAAAAACTGTTATCCGAGATCCCAACTAAGATTTGGGCCTTGACTTGCCTGCCAATGGCAATCCAGTCTATTGTGAGTATGATATCTTAAACCATGTTACAAACAGTGCAGGTCTAATAAAATAAAAATAAGTTTACTATAAAGTCCATACATCATTATTACAACCCTTAAATCATAAAAATAAGTAATTTTGCAAAAGATAATCTATAGAATATTTGTCATGAAATTTACATTAGATGTTGTGATACTTTTGCTAAATTTTTTATTAAATCTTCTATTTACTTTAATAAACAATATGTTTCTTTAAAAAAAAGCCTTCATCCAAGGACACAGATTGATTAAGTTGGCATTATAGGCCTTTCTTGGGATAGAGAATTGGCAGTTATATGAAACCAAGTTTGAGACATTAAAAGCTATTCTTTCTTTCAGTTCTCATGTTGAAAGAATTCTAATTTTCTTTAGCACCATGTCTTACAACCTGTTAAGGTTGTACACATCCTACGTATTGAATCTTAGTTGAATATAAAACTTGATTTAATATGTTTTTCTGTAAATTAGCATCCAAACTGAATATAAATTAAGGATTTGTAATAAAGAATCTGGCAGAGAGTTGAAAATGAAAAGTTTTTTTTTATTTATATATTTTTCCATAAACTAGAATTGAGACCAAGTATAAACTATAAATATATGCAATAGAAATTTAGTCACAGAATGAAAAAGGAAAAATGTAATTATATAGACAAAGTTTAGAGAATAATAACAAACCTGCATGTTTATTATCTTGATGCAAATATAAAGGTAAGACATCAAGGCAGTTGAATTCTTCTTGGACAACATGCCCAGGGAAAGATGCCAGACACAACTGGAGCATATTCAAAGTTGTAACGTATTCCGACCTAGACTTGAATTCAAATAGTACACGTTATTAAAATTTACTTGAATTGGAGTGGATTCAACATTATGATAGTTTTCTTTAGCATTGTCTCAATTTTTTAAGATAGCATTGTCAAAACCTTTGTATTTTTCATCATCAAGAGAAAAAGGATTCCCAAAGTCTCTAAAAAAATCGACCCCAAAAATAACTATACAAGTGGCACAAAAGTCACATGTGATTATAGTGAGGTCAATCAATTCCAATTTAGCTAAAATAATAAAATCAATTCTAATATGTTAAGGATTACAATGTACAATGCACACAGTTTTTCCCTGAACCATAGCAATATTGCCTAAAGAGATTACAGTATGGTCCTATCTTATAATCGGCATTAAGGTGTAAATTGTTATATAAAACAGCTCAATGCAGTAAAACTATTTACCTATCAACATTAATATCACCCTGTTATGTGCCACATGTGTCTTAACAAAACACAAAAAACTAGTCACAGAAAAGAGACAACACAAATTATATTATTCATGTTAGAGGTGACATCTATCAGACTGATAAACCAATAACAATTAGATATGGAATAAAATCAATACAACAGGTTTACAAAAGAGATAACTTTACTTTTTATAACATGTAAGATTGCCAAGTTTCAAGGCAAATGTCGTGTACACTCCATTTACAATTGACAGTAACAATCTTACCTGAATACTTTGTTTTAATCACTGTGTCTTACTATCCGTTTGGGTTATACGCTTATGTACTAATTACACCAAGGGTTTTAGGGATTATAAAGTTTATATTTCAAGGAAGTGTATCTGCATTTGCGTGGAGGGAGAGTGGGAAACAATTTTGGAAAAACCACCCTCAATAAACCCCTAACGAGATTCGAACCTCAATCTTCCGGTCATCAGCATTATAGTCTACTGTGAGAGTAGCGTGTTAGACCAAGCAGTCATTGAAGCGGGTTTACCTTGATTCATTACACTATGTAGTAATTTGTATGATTGAGCCAAAGTATGATCAGTGACGGTAAGTCAGTGTAAGCAAAGTGTACATGTGTAACAAAACATTACTTTGCAAACTATATTATGTGCACTTACCTAAGAATTGGCAATCACTCAAATGAGTAAAATCATGAAAGAAGAATATTGAGGGTAGATTGACTTTGTTTGTAAAACTGAAAGTGTGACAGGTAGACAAGCAAAATGAAAAAAACAAAAACAAACTAAAAGCAGCTCTCTATACTAAAACTACTTTGCAAAAAAACAACAATGGAATTGCTAAATGAGAATATTATAAAAACTGCGATATTACATAAAATGGATATTATACATGATGGTGTGAACAGTGACTCAATCAATTATGTATATATGATACTTATGTCACCATGTCGTTTCCAAGTGGTATTGCAAAATGAAAATCTATTCACTATAGACCAGAGACCATTCTTCTAAATCATGTTTGTTTACATAGTTTCAGTTTCTTAAAAATCTGATTTGAATTGACAAATACTTAAATTTATATCATAAGTTTTTTTTTCTACTAATTATAACAAAAGGAAGATATGTATATATGATCAAATAATATTGCTTTTGAAACTAAAACTCGTTAAAGCGAATGTTGAAAAAGACAATTTCATCATTTTGTACACTTCAGTAAATACCCTTAATTTTATGGTTAGATATCTAATTCCAAAAATTATTCATGGAAACTCTAGATACCAAGTTTTAGTCTGAACAGTAAAATGGTTTCGGTTCTAAGCTGAGGCCGACTGACAAATAGACAGACCGGTGGAAGAGCAAAAACAACTTTTCAGTTTCAAGGGATGATGAAACAGCAACATATCTCAAATAGTTGCAAAGATATTACCAAAATTGAGAATATTTACTAGTACAAAGTACTTTTCATGGACAAATTAAAATTGCCACTTTGGTTTTAATACTGAAACGATGTCTAGATAAACAATTTAATCAAAATTGTTAGGGTGGATTTTGAGAAAATCGATATTTTCTCTTTTTGTCTTTCAGTCAGCTAGCATTAATCTTAGGGTTGGATGTCCAATTCAAAAAACCCTCGGAGGAACCTTATGCAGGCCCTAGATACTAAGTTTTAGCCTGATCAATTGAATAGTGTTGGTTCTAGTTTTAAATACAGACACACAGCATCACGAAAACAACTTTTTCGGTTTCAGGGGTCATAAAACATTGGCATTTATTAAAATCTCAAGCTCAATTTTTTTTGACAATCTCACAATATTTTTCTCTCCAAGGGGTCGATGGAAAAAAAAGACAAGAGTAAACCGATAGGGTAAACCTTTTCGAAGGACAGTTTTTTAAAAATGGTTTGAAATTTTTTATGCCAGGATAATAAATAACAAACTGAACATATTGTTCACTTATTAATTGTTGAGCTATCCTGTTATAAGCGCCAAAATGTCTTATACTGGGGAATTTAAATTTGAGGAGGTCTCTTATAAATATGTTTAGTTTTAAACAAGCTAATGAACTAAGTTCATACACATAAATGTATTATATATGTATATATGTTGACGTTATAAAAAGAGGAACCAATTTCACAAATTACAAATTGCATTTAATTTACAAATAAAGAATATGTATTTAGAAAACATGTACTGTAGTAACATAATTTACATTTAGGCCTACTCCCAGTAGTAGTCTGTGATTTTCTTTTGAACTATCCATTCTGTAAATTAATTAGTTTTCTTAACCTGCACTGCATTCAACACAATGGCGGACGTCTCTCTGAAGCGGTAAAATCGTGAAAGAGTTTCAGCGGCTCTCATTACCTCCTGTAATGTCACACAAATGATGTCGGCATCCTTCTATTGTTCTGTCTCTTCTTCAGCACTATCTGCCGCTTCTAATTGCTCAATCCACTCCAAGAGAAGCAAGTCATCTTCCCCTTCCTCAACATCATCAGGTAAATTAGTGTAGACCAGATGTGTTTTATTAAAGCACTTTGCTATCGTTTGCTGTGTTACACTCTTCCAAGAGTAAGTCAGCAATTTTATTGCATCTAACAGAGAAGTTGTAACAAGTTTCACTGAATCCACACAAAAAGTTAAAAAAAAAAAGTTGCTTGTGGTAGGGACACTTAAGGCTTCTAATGACACCTTGGTTCATAGGTTGCAGGACGCTCGTACTGTTTGCCGGTAAGAAAACTAGATTAATGTTGGTCAAATTTACCTTTGGATGGATTTCAAAGTTGTCAAATATGAGTAGAAGTTTTCTGTTTTTCAGCAACAGCTCTTTGTCCCACTTTCTTAGTTCAGCTTCAAAAACACTAGATGTAATCCATGCCCTTTGGGTGTCAGTGTAGCTTACAGGAAGTTTTCTTATTTTTTAAAACATCTAGGGGACAGAATTTTCCCTGTAACTATAAGTTTCCTTTTTCGGTTCCCGTCATGTTCCTACAAACAAAAACTGTAACTCTTTGTTTGGAAAACTTCCCACAAACACATTTTTTGTTTTTAAATTTGAGAGTCGTATCTGATGTTGATTTATAAAAAGATTCTTGCTTAATCTCCATTAGATTTGTCTTCATCTTCATATGATCATCTATGGTCTAGCCAAGTATTGCATACCTAATTGCTTGCAACATTTAGATCCAGGCTTTTTGCTTCTCCACAAATTTTTGCAAAGGAAATTAAATGTTGAGATTTAAAACAATCTATCCGTCCAGTGGAGTATGTAAATTTAATACCAACAATTTTCCAAATTCTCTTTTGATTTTCCTTTCAAAATTGGTTACTCACAGGAATATCTGAACTTTGACATTGTTAGAATCATTTCAGAAATGGTGCATCCAAATGTGTATGTTCACATTTTCTATTTTTTTTTTGATTATGTCTCCCATCTTCTTCAAATGCCTTTAAAGAATGTTGTCCTTGTTTTTTAAAGTTGTACCTAAAGTATAATTCACTAATCCAAACTCACAGCATATATCAGCCTTTTTTGGACCACGTTCACAGGCTCTAGTTACACAAAGTTACTTTTGAATAGACAAAGCTTTTCTTTTTATACTAAAACATGTCACGATTAAAAATGGTAGGCCTACATTTAAAATCTACAATGACTACCAAAAATAATGTTGAGCTTATAAAACATGCAAAAGCTGAGACAAGATTTAGTACATAGCAACACTGAAAACAGAATGGATGTTCAGTGCAAGAAGTGAATGCACTTATGCAGACTTGTTTGGTTAGTACAGGGAAGTTCAAAACAATAAACAAAGAGGGGAGGCTTTAGAGTTATACAGTTCCATCACCTTTTACAAGTGCTGTTAGCAATATTTTCCAGGGTGAATGGGGGGAGAGGAGGCACAAATAATACAAAAAGTTATTTTTTACTGTATATACATTATTTACTTAAGGTAGTATGGAATGGTTTGCCTTTTACCCACAGTTGAAGATGCAGGGAAATAAATTACTCCCCCTGAGCCCATGCAAATAGCCTGGCTTCCTCCACTCTTCAACTGAAAAACTGCTCTCCACCCCTGTCGTGCACAACGTTATGACCTTCAACATTCCATTTTACTTGGAATCGCCAGTGAGGTGTAGAAAGAATACCCCTAGTTTAAAAATAATATCCCCAGGAAACTGGCCTGTTAGCATTTTGTCATTCTGAAAGTTTTAGCACTTTGTGACTATCCATTATTCATAGATAAAATGAATGCCAACTAAAAGCTCACTGTTATTATAGCTAAACCTTAGTAATGATGTGCCTGTCGCTACAATGTCAACAAGCTTAGCTAAGATGGGATTAAGTAAGGTGAATTTTAAGAAAATGCAGTCCTTGGAGAAATAATGGAAATACTTCAAATAGGTCAGGTGTCAGAGCATAAAAATGTAAATCGTAAAATAATTTCAGAAATCTGAAAATTGTTTTGATCGCTTTATTTTGGTGAGATTCAAAGAACATAACAATTACAAAAATGTCAAAATTAAGAATATATTTGGCTTATAGCTCAGAAACTATTGACACTAAAAAATATATTTCAAATAAAATATTTTTATTTTTAATATAACTTCAACATAATAGCAATAAGCTATTTGGTATCTCAAATAGTTGAAAGATATGATCAAAATTGGAAATTCACGTTTCTATAAGAGTACTCTCAAAGTCCTAAAAATGTACAATCAACAAACAACTACATCCCAGTGTGGTGTAAAACTGAAATTTGTCAGGCAGGCGACAATACAAAATACAATTAACTATAAGAGGCTGAATATTTTAAAATGGGACTCCAGGGGGAAAAGTAAAAAAAACAAACTTTTAGGCGTGGTAAAAAATTTAGATTTAGCTGACAGGTAGAAGAACAACTCTATAAAGCCAAATAAGTCTTAAAATTATAATTGTTTAAGTGGGAATTAGAGAAATGTTGATGGCGTGTTGAGGGGTTGAAATATTCAAAACAAATAGGAAAAAACTAATAAAAGAACCATTTTGTTTGGTATGGTTGGGCACTTACTATAGAGTACTTTCAATTTACTTCATTTTAGTTATTTTAGATAGTAAATTTAAACAATTTCTTTTGGTGTTCATTGCAACAATGCCTCCACGTAAAAGAGCCACTGTTAACGTGTTTGCAGGTGTGCTTTATTTAGGTATTTTTTCAGTTATTGTATGATTTTACATGTAAACTAGGTTTATCTGGTTTTGTTTATTAGATAGTAAATTTAAACTTTTGTTGTTGTTGTTGTTGTTGTAACAATGTTCCCACGTAAGCATGCAAATCCTGATGAAAGGGCCGCAAAATAAGAAAATAAATATTTTAGATCCTTACTATAGGTAGTCGTTAATATATGGCTTCATAGACATAAAATCCTCGCCTCATATGTGTCTGAAATTGTGTTTTTGGTAGTTTAGGATATTCGCTAGAAAAAAGAGGTATGTTACCCAACTTAAATACGAGCAAAGCCGTGGGCAAACTCTAGTTGTTAATACGTCTGGAATTTGAGAAAGCTCTCTCTATGATACTATATTTCATTTTAAGATTCACTGCAATGTAAAATAATAATACTTATTATTGTATTGTATTGTATTGCATTTTATTTTATTTTATTACTATACAGTAGGTTGAAACATATGTACAAAAAAATATAGAAACTTTATAAATTGTTGTGTTATCAGTTATTTGGAAAGTTGAAAGGTTGGGGAGATTTAGTCGCTGACAAACCTCATCTGAAAGAATGGATTGCATATTAATTTGTTTGAAAGAAGCTAAGATCTATTGTGATATAAAATATTGGTAAATTCTCAATTTATTTAAAAGGTGATCTAAGTTATTGATAATACCTTTGACAATATGTACATACCCAGAAAGGTGTAAGCTCTCGGAGTTTTTAGCTGTGAAGCAATAGGAATCTTTCCAAACTATGGATGGATTTTCTTCAGCCATGACTATATATTCTAACAATTTTCATTAAATCAATACTATACAGTTTTATCTTGGTTTTTTTCATAAAAATTATTATTATTATTATTATTATTTAGCACCACATCTTACTACCCATTTGGGTTATACGCTTTAAGTACTAATTACGCTAATGGATTAAGAATTGGGAAGGTTGAATTAGAGGAAGTGAACCCGCATTTGCGTGGATAGTGTGTGTAAAACCATTTAGGAAAA
>CABFOV010000825.1:21918-41685 GCA_902141375.1 Timema poppense | reverse complement strand
TCTCGCTAGTCTCAGCACTCAGCAGAGTCTGTACAACCCTAAGTGTGTGCTACTATTTCCTTGTCTCTGCCTGTCCGTCCGTCTCGCTAGTCTCAGCACTCAGCAGAGTCTGTACAACCCTAAGTGTGTGCTACTATTTCCTTGTCTCTGCCTGTCCGTCCGTCTCGCTAGTCTCAGCACTCAGCAGAGTCTGTACAACCCTAAGTGTGTGCTACTATTTCCTTGTCTCTGCCTGTCCGTCCGTCTCGCTAGTCTCAGCACTCAGCAGAGTCTGTACAACCCTAAGTGTGTGCTACTATTTCCTTGTCTCTGCCTGTCCGTCCGTCTCGCTAGTCTCAGCACTCAGCAGAGTCTGTACAACCCTAAGTGTGTGCTACTATTTCCTTGTCTCTGCCTGTCCGTCCGTCTCGCTAGTCTCAGCACTCAGCAGAGTCTGTACAACCCTAAGTGTGTGCTACTATTTCCTTGTCTCTGCCTGTCCGTCCGTCTCGCTAGTCTCAGCACTCAGCAGAGTCTGTACAACCCTAAGTGTGTGCTACTATTTCCTTGTCTCTGCCTGTCCGTCCGTCTCGCTAGTCTCAGCACTCAGCAGAGTCTGTACAACCCTAAGTGTGTGCTACTATTTCCTTGTCTCTGCCTGTCCGTCCGTCTCGCTAGTCTCAGCACTCAGCAGAGTCTGTACAACCCTAAGTGTGTGCTACTATTTCCTTGTCTCTGCCTGTCCGTCCGTCTCGCTAGTCTCAGCACTCAGCAGAGTCTGTACAACCCTAAGTGTGTGCTACTATTTCCTTGTCTCTGCCTGTCCGTCCGTCTCGCTAGTCTCAGCACTCAGCAGAGTCTGTACAACCCTAAGTGTGTGCTACTATTTCCTTGTCTCTGCCTGTCCGTCCGTCTCGCTAGTCTCAGCACTCAGCAGAGTCTGTACAACCCTAAGTGTGTGCTACTATTTCCTTGTCTCTGCCTGTCCGTCCGTCTCGCTAGTCTCAGCACTCAGCAGAGTCTGTACAACCCTAAGTGTGTGCTACTATTTCCTTGTCTCTGCCTGTCCGTCCGTCTCGCTAGTCTCAGCACTCAGCAGAGTCTGTACAACCCTAAGTGTGTGCTACTATTTCCTTGTCTCTGCCTGTCCGTCCGTCTCGCTAGTCTCAGCACTCAGCAGAGTCTGTACAACCCTAAGTGTGTGCTACTATTTCCTTGTCTCTGCCTGTCCGTCCGTCTCGCTCTCTTTCTGAGAGATTGCTGCCTGCGCACTGGATAGCAATAAAAGAAAAATGCATTCAGACAGTGGTGTATTGTGTGTGACATATTTAAATATAGCCATGGTTAGGCCGTGAATCGGTTGATCCGCCCCTGGTAAATTGAAAGTCTACTGTATTACATTAAAATTTAAACTGAAATTTAAAATACATATACATAAATTTAAATTGAATTTAAAATAAGATACCTGGGAAGTTTTTGATGCTACAGCCGAGTGGTAGTGACACTAAAGATAAAGCTTTTATCATATTAATAGATAACAATTTGGCCAAATTGCTGAAAAAATGAAGCTATGTCCGAGTTGACGGAACACACTTGGCTTTTATAGCCAAGTTCGACTCTATAAATATATATGCTAATATTGAATATTGAGTTAGTACAGTATGAAGAGTTTGGACATAGCCATATGACTATCATTCGTAAAATAAGCTTAACACAAATATGCGTATGATAAAATTTTAAAATGCTTAGTACAATATGTGAACACAAGAAAAAGAAATTGATATCAGTATTTATTTAAAACATGAGAATGAAACGTTTTATGCTTCATGTTTTAGAGGGAGACAAAATATCATATATGTTAGCATTGATTTAATGTAATATATGATCATAAAATTCCTGAATGTGGTAAATTCTCTCTCTCTCTCTCTCTCTCTCTCTCTATATATATATATATATAAACTATTTTTCCAGACTACTTGGTTGATAAGATACAAAGTTAGAAAGTTAGAAAATTAAAAAATTATTAACTTACATTGGTGTGTGACGGGAGAATAACAGATAAAGCCATTCCTTTCGGGGCTACATGAAAAGGACTGTTTTGATGCAAAACTCCACTTCCTGCTGCTCGCTCTGACACAATGCTAGGTAGGTTCACTACAATAGGATATGAGTTGAAATTCAGCTTACAGCTATGGGGTGTGATATTATTATCTGGCTTGTTGCCACACTCCATATGCATAATCTCTTCCCAGTCTATAAAATTAGCTGCTTTCTTCTTATCCCCTATAAATACAATAAAGTAAATTTTAAAATTCATTTTGTAACATACAGTCAAACATTATAGTTGAAATTAATGTACTTATTTAGGTATTTATATTATCAACATAAATATACACTTTTATTTGTCTAATACAGTAGTCTCAGAAGCTCAACTCAACATTCACATGTGCACACAGTTGTTGGCGCCAGTCATCACAATCCAAGGTCACTCAACTGTATAACCTCTTTGTTTGTGTAACTCGAGTAGAACAGTCGAGCTGTGGTGATTTTACAAGTGCTGTGTTTGTTAGTTTTACAATTCAGTAATATGTTATTTGAATCAATACAATATTATAGGTACAACACTCTACTGCATTTATGTATATTATATGTATGTATGTATGTATGTATATACACCATTATATTAACACATAATATATTGTACTGTACATATATTACTGTAACTGTACCGTACAATACTTCAGTACAGTACAAATGTACAGTACCTATAATATTTAATACTGCACTGGGACTCATCCTTGTTTAGTAAACATGACATAGTGAACATGCATCTTATTCAAGTTCATTCGCAAAACTCAATACGATCTCAGTTCACAATATGTTGAGTTACCTAAACTCTACTGTACCATATTTAATTTAAAAACAAGCAAACTAGTTTATACGGTTATTTATTTTCTTAGGAAGTTCTAAGATTCTTTTTTATGATATTAAAAAAAATATTACTTTTAAAATTCTCCCCACAAAATACATGACAATAATTAATAGATATTTTCAAAACTTTATTATATCAAAGAAATTTATGTAAATAGTGATGTCCATTTTCCAAGAGTTCCAGGTCACCTATTTGGTGTAATTTCAATCTTTCAAAGAATTTGAACAAAAAATAAAATGCATGTGTTCAATAACTGTTATGCTTAGTAACATTGTAGAAAACAAGCAGTGAGATCTACATAAAGTAATTGCTAAAAACAAAAAACAGTTAATGTAGTTTTATATAGGCATCAACCAAAGTTAAAATAGAAGTTATGTTATTAGCTAGTTAAAAATGAATGCCATTAGTCAGGTTAAAATAGTGAAAACATTGAGTTTTAAATTAATAGTATGGTTGATTATCCAGTGGTGGCTCATGAGTAAACCTTAAGTGAGGGTTCTCTCTTAAAAATTGTCATATATGGTGTACTAAAGCTTACCTTATACCGCCTGGTATTTAACTTTTAAACTACACTTAAAAATGTCTTAAGTTAATAAAAGTATAAAAATTCACTTGATTTTGAGGGCCAAGATTGTTCATAACGAAAAAAATATACACTCAGTCACAAACGTGCATGTACATTTGCATACATGCACACACTCATACACCCATACACACATACCAGTAAACAAAACGATATATAAAAATGTTCTTAACACTACATTTAGCATTATAAATATAATAATTAGTTGATAAATATGTTTATCGTTTGAAAAAATATATATTTTCTGTTTTGTCTAAAATTAATTTTTCTCTAACTATTCCATTCAAGTCTGGTACCGTGCGTAACATCGACTGTTCTATTGACAGCCTGGCCAACACATTAATTAATCTATCTTCCCTCATGGTGTTTGTTAAGTAGGATTTGATTAACTTCATAGATGAATAACACCACTCTACTTATGAAGTAATCATAAGAATAATTACAATAATTTGTAATACTTAAGTGATGAAGTGTACCATCCAAAAGAAGTTATAAAATTTAATGTTTTCAAGGTACAGCCATTATTTTCTTGTGTTATTTCAAACCTTGAGTAAAAAACTTCAAGCTCTGTTATGAAATATTTTTGTTTTATCAATCAATGGAAATACACTGCAAAACTGGTTAATATCATCATTGGTTCTTGAAAACAAAGTGATCTTTCCTTTTTAAATACAATTGTATCACTAACTTACTCTGCCAATAAATTTAAATTCTCATCATTTGGTAATTGACTTTTCCTGGGACATATCATTCTACCAGCATCTCAATTCTTTCCACTCCATAGAACACAGAGGATAATTAATTATTTCTCATTTTGATTCACCTTTTCGAAGTTGTCAATAGCAGCATGTATTCTCACTAGATCAATTTGCATAACTTGTTAATTATTAAATTATTATTATCAATGTGAGGTAATGAATAAAAACTTAGCCAAAACAACAAAGTGTTGAAGTTCCAAGCCAGTTAACAAACCCAGCAGCCAGTGTTACCGTTTCTGAGTTATATATTTTCGGAATGCCTGTCTGTATAATTTAGAAATATTCCAGAATATCATCTTTGTAAGTAAAACTATATTATTCTGGACTGAGAATTTCATCTAGTTTGTGAGGGTTGAGGTATATTTTTTAATCACAAACATAATCACAAACATGCTCTAAAGCCGCTCTCCTGTATGGAGAATGGTAGAAAAATGTGGAAATCCCATTTAAGTTGGCAAAATAAAATAATCCCATGCTTGTTATATTAGAAGCAGCTTGTTCGAGCAATTTGTATAATTGTTGGGCATAACAATAATCATAATTGGTTTTTTTATACAGCTGCTCCATCACATGTTTGCGAGAGCAGTTTATTGACTACATGTAGCACAAACTCTCCCCAGCAGAGTCCACAGAACATAGTAAACAACTGCTTAGCTAACAGCAGTGACGTCAGCTTTTCATGGCAACCACTCCATGACACATACGGAGCTTGGGCTGTGTGACGACAGCCACAGTGATGATGGTAAGCACATGTTACAGTCATTTTATTTGTAGGTGTGCATGTTGTCTCGCATTCATTTGATTATCATTTTAATAATTTCCTCAATAAAATAGGTAAAGTTATGTAACGAAAAAAAGGTTATTCATTTATATTTTTCAATGTGTAATGAAAGAATATTAGAAAATTTGTGTGAGTTTAAAAATATGTTTAGTTTATTCTTTTGCTTTGTTTTTCAGAGGGAGAGGGGAGCGCCACCACAAAACCCTTCCTCATGAACTGCCACTGGTATAATCCAAAACTGACAGTAATAAAAGAGATTGCATTCGTGAGGCAATATTAATAAGAATATATACCGCATTGGTCAATTATAGTAAAAATA
Organism: Timema poppense; assembly: GCA_902141375.1. Lineage (NCBI taxonomy): Eukaryota > Metazoa > Arthropoda > Insecta > Phasmatodea > Timematidae > Timema > Timema poppense. The sequence continues at coordinate 36,333 of CABFOV010000825.1, read as the reverse complement.
ATACAAACAAAATGTAAGGCTATACCAAGTATAAAAGTGGTAATAATGAGTTCATTAGAAATGGCAGTAAACAATGTTTATTATAAAGATGCAAATAATTGAATACCAAATATAATTGGATTGGTCTGGGAAGATAAATGTAAGAACTGGATATTTATAAATGAACCTATAGGACAGATCAACTTAATTCACATATTTAACGATTTCATAACATAACAGAAAATCTAAAATGCAAAGATAATTTATTGAACAAAATAGGAAAATATATGTACAATTTCTGTGTTTGTAGAGTATGGTAAAATAGTTACATATATGCCCATAGCAGGGTGCTTATAGTTCACAAGGACTCACGGAGAAATTGACACAAGATAACAATAATACTACCATATGGTAAATAACAATAACAAATTAATACATGTAAACCTGATATAAAAATAAGAGGGAAGAGCTTTCCCATTTATTTTAAGACAAACAGTACTGGGTCATTAAATCTATTCAACCTAAAGCAACAATACTCATGTAGGGTTACTGCCTGTGTCAACATGTACATAAATTTCACATGTTTAATTTATTGGCATTAAGAGCATTGAATTCCATAGGCTAGTGTAACTACAATCATTTTACAGTGGCACAATTGCAATTTATATAGTCCACTATGCATTCAAAAGCATCTTGGAATCAACAGAAAGGTGATTACAATATTTTACGTTCATCTAAGCTAACAATGGCATTTAAGTCAAATTTCAAATAAGAAAAAGCGCCATTTAGGTAAAACTAATCACCCCCAGAAATGAGATTAAGTTCATTAATGGTGTTGAAGTATAGGTAAATTTATATTACAGAGAATAAAAATGTAGTGACATCTGTGGTGCGCAGGTGAGTGCGCAATGGAAGTGATAATATTGTATATGCATGGGACTGAGGAGAGACAGTAGTAACATGATTGTTGCCGCACACATATGCTTTCGTTGTCTCTTGTACGAGTATAGTTTCTTGTTCGTAATATGTATTATAGTTTATTTCTGATTATTAATAAACATATCAAACTGCTAATTAGTTATTCTCAATTGGTCTACAACCTCTGAACATAAATTTTTTCTCGTTATAATTCAACAAATGGAAACAAGAAAATAAAGCTGTTCTCATCTTTCACAAAAAAATAAGTACACATGAAATTTGAAATAATTAAGAATTGAAACTGAATTTGTAATTGTAGCATATTGAATGAGAAAATAATTTAAATCAAAATGAGATATTTAGAATGTGGTGCCTTGAGGCCTATCGGTGACACCTCTCCACCAGACCAGTGTGAGACAAACTCCTGTGCTGCTAATTTATGAGTCATCCTTTGAAACAAGAAGCAGTAATGTATATCACATAGTATCATGTGATGGGCAGTAACAGGCAGGAAAACAGCTCATATTGAGAGTGTGCAAGAGGAGAACTGGAAATATTGGGAGTGTGCAAGAGGAGAACTGGAAATATTGGGAGTGTGCAAGAGGAGAACTGGAAATATTGGGAGTGTGCAGGAGGAGAACTGGAAATATTGGGAGTGTGCAAGAGGAGAACTGGAAATATTGGGAGTGTGCAAGGGGAGAACTGGAAATATTGGGAGTGTTGCAAGAGGAGAACTGGAAATATTGGGAGTGTGCAAGAGGAGAACTGGAAATATTGGGAGTGTGCAAGAGGAGAACTGGAAAGAGAAGAAACATAGCCTTTGATGATCTGGCATTGTTCTATGAAAGCATGAAGAGCCATCTAGCTTTGGACATAGCTCAGCCTGTATGCCCTGACACCGCCCAATCTGTGAGAAAGTTCTAGAGTGTTGGTTTAAATCTTTGGAGAAGCTCCAAGAAACTGTCACATCCCAGTGCACATGTCCAGACCAAGTTTCACCAGCAGTTTATACGGCTCAAGAAATCCGCACTCAGTATTGTATGTACATGGAATGTGACCAAAGAAAGACGAAGAGGGGGAGGGAAGGATTTCTATTCCAATGACCCTTAGTGATTTGACTTTTAAATGTGCTTCATCACATTAAAAAATATGGAATAAGATAAATTTCTATGAAACACAATCACTCATCTGACAAGACTCAAATACCGGCCAAGTGTGTTGAGAGAATGATTACTAAAATTGTTTCTCACCCTTCTTTCAAGCAAAGGAGGGTGATTAATTTCCTCTGGCCCTACCTCTCCACCATCTGGAATAAATATTCAAGGTGCAATTTAACATGAGGGACCCAATGCAGGAGTGGGCTACAAACACAAAAACAGTGATACAATATATAAACATGGTTCTTATTTGACCTTGTTTCCGAGTTATACGAGGGGTTATCAACAAATTTCCAGACTGGTGCTGCCATCAGGACAGCAGCTGTAAGCTATGCAACCTTAGAGGGTAACACTAACATGTCTTGGGAGTGGGTGTACCCAGCTTCTGGGTGGCTGTGCTGATTTTTCAGGTCCGTATTTTTTATTTTTTTTAGTCATGTACATGGCCTGTGGCAATTTTTCGAGATGAATCCAAAAAAGGAACAGCTCGTATTTGTAAAATTTTGTGTGAATCTCGGGAAAAAGTGCGACGGAGACTCTAAAAATTATTCAACAAGGGTTTGGTGTAGAAAGCATAGGCCATACACAAGTGTTTTAATGGCATGCTCGGTTCAAGGCCGGTTGGACATCCGTTGAGGATAATGAACACAAAGGGAGGCCCAGCAGCTGCACAACACCCACCATGGTTGCCAAACTTCAACAGATCATTCGTCGGAATCAACGACTAACCATTCAAGACCTTGCTGAGGAGATGGGAGTTAGTTTTGGAACATGCTAATAAATTCTAACTTCTGAGTTGGGCATGCACCGTGTCGCCGCCAAATTTGTGTCTAGGATCCTGACAGTTGACCAGAAGCAGTAGCTTGTTGACGTCTGCATTGATCTTTGTTAGGTCGCCTCTGACAATGGAACCTTCTTGTCCAGGGTTATCACTGGTGATGAAAGCTGGGTTTACAGTTATGACCCTGAGACCAAGCAACAATCTACCCAATGGAAAATCCCAACCACACCAGGACCAAAAAATGCCAGACAGGTGAAGAGCAATAATAAGAGCATGCTCATAATTTTTTCTGACACTAAGGGAATTGTGCACAAAGAATTCGTCCCGCAAGTCAAACAGTCAATTCCGCATTCCACTGTGTTTTGAGGCGACTGCATGAATATATGCCAAGACGTCACTCCGAGCCTTGACGACAAAAGAACTAGTTGTTGCATCATGACAATGCCCGATGTCATGCTTCTCTTTTCACCTGGAAGTTTTTGCCCAAAAACATGATGGCTCTTGTCCCCCACATCCCCTACTCCCCTCATTTAGTCCCCTGTGACTTCTTTATATTTCCTAAAATAAAAATCAAGCTGAAGGGCCACCGCTTTGACACCATTGAGAAGATCTAGTCATAATCGCAGGCGGTACTGGACACTCTCACAGAAAGCGACTTCCAGTAAGCATTCTAAAAATGGGAGAAATGCTGGGACAGATGTGTACATTGGAAGATGAAGGGGGCCGGACAAAATAAACAACACCACGCGGGCCAATACTCTGGAATAAAAGCTTACCCACGAGGTAAACACTGAACATTTGGTACACCAATAAGTAAACTAGAGACTATTGTCAGTCAAAGACCCAACTAGGTCATAAAACAAAGCTATGGATTACCTAATCTATAAGTTAAAACTATCTGGAACATGGCCACACAGTATAGGGCGTCGGGTAATCACCCAAATGTTTATGACTAGTCATGTGGATATAGCAAAACAAGTCACAATCTCTAACTTTCAAGACTACATCATTAAGACACAGCAAAACTGTTCAGAAACTCTATCAAAGAGAGTTATCTTTAAAACTATATCATATGGACATAGTGAAACAGTTCACAAAGACCCTATCGAAAGTACTAACTATTAGATTAAATTATATCAGATATTACATTATCTGCGGCGAGAAGGTGAGACCGATTGGATCATTGGATGCTCTTTCAATGAGTAGTTAGAAATGACTACAAAAACAAAGTCAGAGGTGAGGGTTTATATGTGAAATGGAACTGACGTGTCAGGAGAGGAGAACAAAAGGGGGGGTGGGCGTCTAGAACAATCTCAGAGACTCTAGTAGAGCTTTATTCGTGGCTAGTGCACCCTCCGGTTCGAGCTGGCCGCCAACTTGGGCAGGATCGTTGTGAGCTGGGCCGTAATTAACAACATGATTTCACAATGAGTTAATAATCTCCCACATCCAATTCATTAATTCTTGTATGTATTGACATGACCATGAACTAGGTATTTTTTAGTGTACATGCTAATAAATTTTTAACACATCACAGTTTTAGCTAAATTATTTATTCTGTATCTTTACACATGTGGATGAACTGGGAGGGGAGTTTTCCCTTTCCCTTCACGCAAATGCTAAAACACTTCTTCCTCATCCACACCTAATTATCGTGATTAAATTTTAATGGTGTGCATCTGTGATTGGTGTTTCTTTTAGTGTGGTCAACTAATGATTAAGGGTATATGGCCCAAAATTAATAATATAGTAATTATATATATACATTAGTAGGTCTTATTAAACCAAACTTAGATCAGTGTATTAAATATAAATTAAATGCATATTTTAAGCACAGTGTTTGCTCAAAGTTTGAAATTTTGGCATCTAATGCAACAATTTTTAGAAAAACCAAATGATGTAAAGATTTCATATTTGGAAAGTAAGATGTACTTGAGGAGGTTTATTAATTGAAATATTTTTTCAATGAACCTTCAATTAATTGCATAAAAAATTGCCAAATAAATGCAATATTCAATTATTATTTTGTATACTTAAACGTGTGTAATAAACGGGGGAAGCAAATCGATTAATGCCGACTTATTTTAACTTTATAATGGTACTTCATTCACATTAATATTCAATATGAAACTCGAGAAAACTGATACGAGACGAGATGATTCATATTTTGTCCCCGAATTTTGGAAATATATCTGATATAACCCCGCAATAGCCGAAACAGAACACACAACAGAGCAGAACAGACAACTCATCCCTTCTCACTACAAGTCACCAGCTGTCTGTCCTTGAAACCATAAAAAGTCACTAGTGGTTTTGGCATGTTTGTAAAGCTTATCACCCTGACCCATCACCATCTCTTTAGGGCTTGTCATCTGGCTCCCCACTGTTTTCCAGTCAGTGTAGCAAGTGCGACATTGATTAAAGGATTTTTTTCAGTGTGGCTGAGTGTAATTGCATTTAATGTCTTTAGGGATGTGTGAAGTGTTTTAATTGTGGAAAGAACATTTTTATTATTTTAAAAAATAGCCCCACAAAAGTTTAAATATGGCAGAAGAGGTGTAAAGGGCAAAAGTAATAAGCATTCCAAGGCAATGAACGCTTTTACAAAGAAATTCGGAAAGCTCAAACCACTAATAAGTTGGTGAAATGACTTCAAACCTATATTATGTTATTGAACTTAAATAATTAATCAGAAACACATTCCATCGTTGATCCATGGTAGCATTATGCTGCCGTGTGAACAATTTTTATTCATTTTAAATGGTTTTTTGGATATAATTTTTAAAGTAGAAGTCAACAACATTTATTTAGCTATGTACTCAATAAATGTTTTACCAAGACACTGTAAACCACTTATAAACTATTGAGCAAAGAATTTAACAAAGTAATTTTATGAATGACCTTGAACAAAGAGTACAGTGTTAGAAGTTAATAAGTATGCACAATTGTGCATTAGTTAGAAGGCCATGAGATAAAATTTGTAGATTAATATATAATGTTTCTTTTTACCTTCTCACATCTCTTGGGTTGAGAAAAAATAGTAATTGCGATAAAAATAAAACTCGAGATTTTGATGAATGTCGACGTTTCATGACCCCCTGATTCCAAAAAAGTGTTTTTTTAATATCAGTCTGTAGCTCTGACTAGAGATGAAACTATTTTACCAATTGGGATAAAACTTGGGACATGGAGTTTTCATAAGGTTTCTATTTTTTGTTTTAATAATCTATCTGACCTTAAAATTAATGGCAGTATTTTTTAGAGAAGAAGAGAAAAATATATTATATCAAACTCAACTCGATTAAAATTCGTATATATGTATTCTTTGGTATTAAAACAAAATGGAAGTTCTCATTTCCTCATGAAAATAACTTTGAGGGTAATTTACACTTAAGGAAACTTCCAATTTTTATTTATCTTCGCACCTCTTTGAGATACAAAATAACTTATTTCAGAAATTGGGGCATATTAAATAAAAAAATCATTATTTGAAATATATTTTTATAAAACCAATAATTTCCAAATTATACTTATTGCAAAAGGTGCCCTCAATCTACATTTAGCCAGGTTAATTGGAAAATAATATTATATTTGCTTATCAGGCTGATAACTTTTAGTCTTATTGCATTGAACCCATTACAGCCTTGAGCTATTAAGGAAATGCACCTTTGTTCTCTCAATCAGCCTGGTTGATTCCAGGATTATTGAAATACGCCCGAGATAATGAAGGCTTATTAAAAAGTCTACAGCAGCGGTTCCCAAACTGTGGGACGTACAATTATTCCCGATGTTTTGCCGTGAGAAGCCAAACAAAACAAACAAATTAAAGTTGTAAAAAATAGGCTCATAAAATCTAATAAAAGTATTACAACCCAGTCTAATAGAAGTGACCTCTAGATTTCTGGCACACAAATTTATAAAGACATCCCGGAAAAAATATGTAACTGTTGGTGAATCTGTGAGTAAGGAATCAAAGTTTGGGGGCAAGGGATATGCCAGGTGAATAAAAAGTCAAACGAAAAAGTGTGTCTGTGAGAATACAAACTAATTGTGCGCATCAAAATGTCTTAGCAGTTTACTGTGTGGAAATAAATAAAAGTGTGATGTGAAAAGTGTGATGTGAAAAGTGTGAATTGACAATGGTAAATGTCACAATATACATGTAAACGCATATATTTCTTCTATAAAAGAAAGGCAACTAGTAAGTTTGTATCTGTATTATTATTATTTTTCAATAACTATTATGTATTCATAAGAGTTAGTTACGTTTAATTAATCTTTTTTGCTATACATTAAATTTAATAACATGCTGAAAGAGAAAAATATTATATTCTGTAAACCAGTGGCTCACAAACTTTTGGAATGGTGTACCACCTCAACAGTTTCTGTAATTTGGAGTAGGTACCACCGTTTTCGTGTTTATACCAAAGACTGTGTGGATGCACCATCTGTCTCAGCTTTAATCAATGTTGCCACCCCTACAATCACTGATTGAATCTATTTTAATTTAGGTTAGACTGGGTCGTAATATATTTATTAGATTTTCCAAGTACATTTTTTTACGACATTAATTTGTTTTTGTTTGGATTCCCATAGCATATAATCAGGAATAATTGTACGCCCCACAGTTTGGCAATCACTGCTAAATACTTTAATAAGCCTTCATTATCTTGGGCGTATTGCAATAATCCTGGCTGATTGAGTGAAACAAAGGTGCATTTCCTTAATAGCCCAAGACTGTATGGGTTCATTGCAATAAGACTAAAATTTATCAGGCTAATAAGCAAATATACTTTTATTTTCCTATTAGCCTGGCTCATTGTAAATTGAGGGCACCTTTTTGCAATAAACCGGATTTTCCAATTCACCTATGACATATATATATATATATATATAAATACACTTATATAATATACACATATATATATTACAAGTCTTCTAATATGGAAATTGCTTTAATGCTCTGTGGATGTGATGTTTCTCTTTTCTTTAACAGTCTATATTATTTCGTTTATGTTCTTTAGTAGAATGTGAAACAATGTTTATAATCTCATTTATAATATCTTACGAGTTTTATGTAACTATATCATTTTTACTTACGGTAGCGATAAAATCTATGCCCTTTTTTTAAAAAACAAATTAGCCCTTTTGTAAAAAAAATCTAGAAATTTGACTGTGGATATAACTTAGAAAAAAAACATCATGCTGTAAAGTGATTAAGCTTAACTTCATCGGTAGTGCATCCACCTACAGAGCTAAGGGTCCCGGGCTCGATTCTTGGCATGGCTGAGAAATGTATCATTGTTGGAATGTGGGTTTACCCTTGCATAGTGATGAATTAACGGCCGGGGGATGGATTTTGTTTTAGTCCTAGATTTAAGATTAGAGTAATTAGTACAAAGGCGTATAACCTAAACAGGCACATGGCGCTAAAAAAAAGTTAAAAAAAATAATAGCACCGACAACCTAAAATGGCATTGTGTAACAACAATATGTGCATTTGTGCACAGAATGTCAACATCAATATTCCACCTCCACAATCATAACACACATAATGAACTACTTTTTCAATCACTCTTTTTTGATGTTCTTATCTAATGTTTTTTCTAATGTATTTTCTCCCGTTGGTTCAGACTTAACGAATTAGTTTTTTAACAACTATCAAAACATAGTTCGTAGGTCCCAAGTTCAATTCCCGTGTCCAGATGTTATTTTTTAATTTAAATAACATGTAGATGAGGCTGTAACCATAATTAACAAATATTTATATTCGGCATCGTGTAGAGATAATGCTTTAAATATGTGACCGAGTCACAACATGGAAGGGAAATGGTTGCATTGACTCACCAACTCTGCCTCCATTTGGCTGCTCTACGAGGCTCCACACAAACACATCACCTCACCACCCAGATTGTTTTCAACTGAGACGAGTAACCGTCACCGAAGTTACGCCTCTAAGCTGCCCCACCCCGAAAGTGAACAAGAGACGATCAACATGTGCGGGCCCGTACGCGCCAGCGACAGTGCTGTGAAGTTAACGGCTGCTCGAGTAGCGCGAGATTTGAAATCTCATCCAGTACATATGAGAGTGTTCCAGAACAGTGCACTCCCCTTTTCCCTCGTTCCTGCCTTGCTTCCAGCGCTTTGAAAACACGTGACTCTACCTTGGTGTATATAATGGCAGGACTCTATTGCCATGACACACATTTCTCCGCATTCTCTAGGTGAGACACTTTGTGTCAATTTAGATTTAGTTTACTTGTATCAAAATTCTGTTTGGTTATCGACGAATTCTAAATTACGTTTTGGACGATATTTACTTATGATTTTAGCTTAATTTTACTATACATTAAAACTGCGATTTTGTAGAGGTCATGACGGTGCAGTTTGGACTTAGAGATATTACTATTCTTGCAAAAGTATCTCGTCCGCTTCACGGATCGTTTAGGGACCGCCAAGTTTGGTGTGCGGGATGTTTAGTTATATTGTACCTTTTGGGGATTTGGGTAAAATCCTGTGAGACGGTCTTGTTACTGTCATTATTGGGGGATTGAATTTCCTTAGATCTGAACTTTGTTGGTTATACTTGGGGTCGCGAACCCGGGCTCATAGCGTGTTAGTATAGTGTGTTGCTAGGATATTGTATTTTAAATTGATCCATCTGTGTAATGGATCTTGGTTCAACTTGTTGGGCTTTAGAATGGGTGTGATGGTAACCCTCTTTAGAAACTCTTTATTATTCATAAGTGATTGGGGAGTCGCCGATGGCGAACAGTCTAGGTCTTGTGTTTATTGTTAGTATGCGGGTTATGGTTCCAATGCTCTATTATTATCACCATACATTACGGACTCGTATGAAGGTCAATTTAAATGTTTGTTAATGCTGTGGGTCCCCTCGGCGGCCATCTTATTACTTGGGGTCGTGCCCCGTTATTTGTTTGTATATTGTTTACTATGGCCTTGTTTTGCCGGCGCCTATCTCTGGGCATGTCCCACTCTTTTCCCTTGGAGTATTGTTATTGTTGAAAATAAATAAACTCTCTTGTGACCAACCTGACTTTTATTTGTGATATAAATAAAAGGGGGGGGGGGACACAGTTACAAATACTTAACATCCGCCCCCCGTTTCCCTCCACTCTATTAGTTCGTCATATCTGTGTATAGCACACTTAGTGTTATTAATATTTTTATTTTTATTAATGACACTAGTGTGTTAATAATGAGCAATATCTAAAACAGAGGTAATGTACCCACAATTTTGTGCAGGGACAAAGGGAAACCATTTAGAAAAATGCACACTTTGTTTACTCATTCGGGGTTTGAGCTCTGACCACCATTCATTGCTAAAATAAAATAAATAAGCTTATTGTTTAAATCAAGTCAAGGTTAACTTTGAAAATGAACCGATGGTTTAGTTTGGTTCCTGACTTACAGTTTTCATTCATAATAGCCAGAGAAGACTGTCTACCTGCTAACCTTCCCCCTCCCCCAACCTCTCTACCTACCCCCAAAACTTCATCCCAAGACTTTCCAGCCACTCCACCGCTGATGAAGATAGGTTTTTTTGGTTCTCAACCAAACGAAATGGTAGCATCAGCTTTCACATTTTCCTCAACAACACAAATACAATATAAGAGATTTTTCTCAACATTAGCTTTGTTCAAACACCATTAAACGACTAGGGTTTAGCATTTTTTTTATTTGGTTTTTATTACAGTGAGACACCCAAACAGACTTTTATGTTTGAGGCATCGGGATTTGACAGCAGGTATTAGCACTATACAGAGCAGTTTTCAAAATTCGCAAAGGGTATTATTCTAGTTTCGGATTAGCTGCTAATTAAAATAAATGTGGAGATTAAGCTCTAAAATAATTTAACTGCTATGTTCTAGGTTACACTAGCTTGTGTAGGGAATTTTAATACGGCAAAAGACCCTCAAGTTGTTGTGCTTACAATTCTTGGGCGTATCTGATTAATGCAAATCAAAAATATGTGTTTAGACATTACTTTGTGTAAAATTTGTTTGTGTCAAAAAGCGAACATTTTGTCTGCCTCAAAAATAAATAACTTTTTGTGTGAAAAAATAAGTATCTCCTATCTTAAATAGGTCTCTTAGCTCAGTTGGTACTTAGGATGTTCAAAATCTTCAGGGTAAGTGAAATATTTTCAAACACATTAGGGTACCATTAAGTGCCATTAAAATATGCCTAAGTCACTGTATTTCTAGGCAAACTAATAATAAGGGTAATAGGAACATGGGTTTCTTTATATTTGCAGAAACTCATTAGTCAGATGAAGTATACCTGTCAATTCAACTTAAGATTAATATGAGATAGACACATGTTAAAACAGTTATATGGAAGGCTGTCTTATGTTGGAAAATTTTGATGAGCTTATCAATTCAAATTAAGTGAGAAACACGGTAGTAAAAGTCATGTTGTGGCAAACAACACATTAACTACATGTAAAAACCGATCTCCTACACCTTCAGCCCACTTCTCCTTCATCACAAAGCTGCTCTTTAAGAAAAGTGAAAGGCAGTCCAGCGAGGCAGTTGCAGAGCAGAACACATATGAGAAACATCTATTTTGTCGACTCACGAATCACAAAATAAAATTAAACACATCAAACAAAAATCAAATGGGGTAAATACATGCCTTTCCAATGGGGTGAAAAATTAAAACCAGCTCAGAGGGGTAGTGGATTAAAGGTAGGATCCTTGACCTATTGGGGAGGGAGTGGGCATGTTCCCATACCTCCTCACCAACAACATGGTCTATCAAGGCAGGAGGAAATGAGGTGGAAGGCAGGAAAAAATCTCTCCACCGAAATGCATTTTTATTTCAACTAGGATGTAACAAATTTTTTTTTCAGCTAGGATGTTTAAAAAGTGTGTCAAACGATGGCAGCATAGGAGGGGAGTGGGGAGGGTACAACCTCTTTCAACCAAGATGTAAGGGGAAAGCGGGTGTGTTGATTCGTCACAGGAAGAGGAGTTATGAAAAGCTGATACCCCTAGTACTCTGTGAAATCCTTTGAAAGTGTTACTTTTTCATGCATGTAATAGACATTTCAAGAGCACAAGTATGCTTATAGCCCAAACAGGTAGTAAGATGTGATGCTAAATTTTTTTTTATTTTTTTTATTATTATTATTTAGCACCGCGTCTTACTACCCGTTCGGGTTATATGCTTTAAGTACTAATTACGCTAATTGATTGGGAATTGGGAAGGATGAATCAAAGGAAGTGAACCCGCATTTGCGTGGAGGGAGAGTGGAAAACCTGAGTGGAAAACCATTTAGGAAAAACCACCCCCAGTTCACCCGACTGAGATTCGAACCTCGATCTCCCCGTCCTCGGTGGTCGGGCTCAACACGACAAGTGCGTTAGCCAACTACGCCACCGAGGCGGGTTTTTTTTAAAAAAAAAGCACAAGTGATATATATATATTGATTTATCATAGCTAAACCCTAACTTTACTCATGATTGCTAATCAAGCTTAAATTTAAACAAGTGTTTAAAATAATGAAAGAAAAGTAATTGTTAGCCATTCAAGATATACACATACCACTGATTTGCTGTGAATTTGAAGACTTATTTTCAGGCACATTAGTTGATTTCTGTAGATTATTTACATTTCCAAATTGGAACAAATGACAATGTTTTTGACCCATAGCAACTATCACATTTTCACATAAGGCTAACTTTATTGGAGAGAAGCTTAGTTTGAAATGAAAGTCGTATTCTGCAAAGTCTATAAATTTAAGATGTGATATGTCATGAGTTCGCACATGAAAACAATATATTGTCAATATGTTTTCAGAGGAGAGTAGAATGTTACCAGTTACCTGAAACAGTACAATCAAACCATAATTGATAAAAATTCTTTCTCTGATTTATTTTATTTTATATTTTTAATTGAATGTAGTTTGTATAACACTATACAATTTTTGCAGAGGAATAAAGAGGGAAGTAGACAAAAAAAACTATAAAATTATTTATGTAGAATAATTAAATTTTTTACAGCTTATCTAGATAGGAAAAAAAAACTTTCTTATATTAATTTACCAAATCAAACCTACCTCTGTATTGGAAAACACATACTGGTATGATGATAATTAAGAAGAAAGGATTTGAAAGTTTGGCATAATGTTAACAAACAAAACATATTCAACTTTGACTAAACTCAATAAGTTATATAGGTTAGACTATTTAGTTTAGGACATCATTAAAATATTATTTTGCTCTTGCAATTCAACTCCATTTTAACTGGACAAAGCATTATTTTGGTTTTTAAAAAGCATATGGATAATCTTGTCCGGCACTAAACTATAACATGAAAAATTGAGTTGCATGCATAAAAATACAAAACTTTTATATATGGTGAGATACTTTATAAATATAATGTTGAGAAGGGAATACAATATTTGAATTGGATCTGTGAAAGGCTATGTAATTGTTAACAAACTTCAAAAACAACTCGATAGACACATGCTGGTAGTATTTCCTTAGGAAAACACCATTGACTAGATCTTAGTTGTTGATCTTGATCATTTTAATATGTGGCAGATTTATTTATAAAGGTGGTTTGAATAATAATGTTTATAGAGGTGGGTGGTGATTTGCATGAAATAACTTTATGACAGCCAAACGTAAAAATATGGAAGGGAGACTATTGTACCTAGATCCAAATAATTATTTTATTTCCCCAAAATGGAAAATTATTTAAAAAGCAGATATTTTATTTGTGGGGGGTAGAAACCATACAGGCATTATTAAGAACTATTAGTTATATTTAAGAAGGACTACTGAAGCCTAGTTCCATATAATAATAACAAGCAGTGACAGGAAGTAGTGCCACTACTCTAGTGTGGATTCAAGGTAATCATAATCAACTGTTTTCAGCCTGTGGCCAGATCAGTTTAGTAAAATCACTCCATCATTCCACCAGCCTTCCTCCTTGTAATTGTGTCTATTCTTTCTTCTCTTCTCACTTGCACACTTTCTTTTAACTGTTCCTATCCAGTGGCTTAGCCAAGGGGGGATCAGGGAGTCAGGACGCCCCCACCCAAAAAAAATAGACAATTTATTTTAAAATAATTGTGTAAAGTACAAATAGTTTTTACTACGGCGTTAGCATGTGCTCTTTAGTTTTAACGACAGCTGATACTGAACTTGGGTTGGGTCAGGATTGCCAACTCTTTAGTCTCAAGCGATAGTACAAGGACCTGAAATGGTTATTATTTTGACTGGCAGGATACTAGAGTTTGTACTAGAATTCTATGTTAAAAAAATAGGTGCTTCATAACAAGTTCTGATACTAGTTTTTAAGTTTGTCATATTGATTGATCTACTTATTGTTAAAATAAAATATTAATTAATGACATACAACAGTATGCAAGCCTATTTAAGAAAGCATAGGTGATTGTAGTGGACATTTTCAACTGCACAGTTGATGTTCCTCATCAAACCGCCAAACAAACAAAGAGAGACGATCACCCTCACAACTCATCAAACAGCCAAACAAACAAAGAGAGACGATCACCCTCACAACTCATCAAACAGCCAAACAAACAAA
>CABFOV010000825.1:0-20510 GCA_902141375.1 Timema poppense | reverse complement strand
ATTATTATTATTATTATTATTATTATTATTAGCACCGCGTCTTACTACCCGTTCGGGTTATACGCACTTACGCTAATGTGTAATGGTAGGGGGATAGTGAGATGAAATGAAGGACCTACAGTTTAACGTGGAATCCGAACCACGGTGGAGCCCTGGCATTCCTCACATTCACAAGATGTCTTGTCAGAGGTGAAGGAAGAGTTTGGTAATCAGATAAATCTTTGCCGGGACCGAGGATTGAACCCCGGCCGCCAGCATAGAAGTCTGACACCTTACCCCTAGACCGCCAGGTCACCGACGAATCAGCAGTTAAATCTGAATATGTGCTCTGGTGTCAAAAGTGGCAAGACATGGAAGAAAAAGAGAAGCCCAACAGAATCATGGAAATTTTGGACGAATGTGACAAGAACTTTTATCCAAATATTAATTACATGTTATGTGTGCTAGCTACTTTGCCAGTTTCAAATTCTGAAGTTGAAAGGTCTTTTTAATTTCTGAAAGAGATAAAGTCAGAACAAAATGGGGAGTGAGAGCCTAACTGGACTGGCCCTACGTCGACCCACTACCCTGTAAGGTTTACTGCGGAAGATGTACTGGATGTGATGGCAAGAACTGGAAATAAGAAAATGTCTTTGTAAATAGAATTATATAGCTTTTATTTTTTCCAATTTATATTCAAGGATTAAAAATGAAACATCACTTTAGCATTGATATTTAACTTGACCGTAATCAAAAGCAGCTTAATCAATATTTTGTGTTGTTAATCTTTTAACCTCTTTATTAAATTTTTCCTGCACAGAAAGTGTTTTATCAATTATGTTACAGCACAATATTTAAAGATTATGTTGTGTTATAGGAATTTAAAAAGAAACAGACAACTTTGATATTTTTAATATTAATGTATAATTAATATTTTATACATACAGTAAGTTCATATGTAATTGATTATTATAGTATCTGGGTTAGATTCTGGACCGACATATTTAATTTGTAATCTTCAATCTTAGTTCTAAAATTAAAAACTTTCTAGCATCAAATAAAATTTTATTTATATATACACACACACAAGCACGCGCACACACACACAAACAGAATTTATGTTAGTATATATATACACCAATGGTGTATTTAATTTTGTATACATATATATATAAAATTAAATATATATACAAAATTAAATACACCATTATTTAATGTATTTTATGTATTTAATTTTGTATATATATATATACAAAATTAAATACACCATTATAAGGTAAAATACCCGCCCTCTCCAATAATGAGATGAGGCGTATTTGATAGATTATAGGCACTGTTGACCTCCCCTCCCCCTACCCAAACCCCATCCCTAAAAATAAATAATCCTGGCTATGTCTCTGCTCTTATCATATTTTTCCTTGGTCTCCCTTGGAGTCTTTTTCCAACATATTTCATCCCTATCATTCTATTTGGCATTCTCTACTTTTCCATCCTCATTACATGACAATACCATCTCAGTCTTGCTTTCTCAACTATCTCATGTACTCCCTGTACTCCCACTATTTCATGGATCACTTCATTCCTTATCTTGTTCCTCGTGACAGCTAGCATGCTCCTCATAAACTTCATTCCCATAGCCTTACATTCAATGTCTATGTATCTGCAGCATAGATAAATAAGAATACAAAGTACACCCTGTACAGCACTTCTCTTCTCCATAGAAAGCCTTTTACATGCGTAAAGAACAACTTTACCTGCTGCTCTTCATTAGATTCTCTTTGCTCCCACCTTTCACTTCAAACATATATTTTACACTCTGTACCTTTCTCAGCTAGGTATAATTAAAAGTATAACTGTATAACCAGAAGACATGAAGACATGTGAGGCCATGATGGCTAGTAAAAACCCAAATTGTAAATGGTTTATTTAATATACAATAATACAATAATGTTAAAGTAGCTATTTATACTAGTCTAATGTACAACACACAATCTGCAAGTGATTCATGAATAATCTAAAAGAAGTATGCAATTAATCTTCAAAATCAAATCATCTCGCTAATTCCCATACATGCATGCACAATCATATAAATGTTGTGTGAACGAACAGTTATCACATTAGTAGTGTTTTATTCTATTCCATAACAAAATGGTAAAATGTTTTATTTACCTGACAACACGCAATACTTATAGGAGCCATCTTAACTGGTAATTCAATCATTTCAAGGCCATCCTGACTTGATTGAGAGCAACTTGGGGTCACCCGACCAGCAATTCTGGCTCTCATTGGCTGCAATGGCCTATCTTTAAGTTTGTAATCTGAATATACATCCCAGTTGGAATATATTCGGGCATACACAGAACCCGTACCTTGATGACTAAATTTGCTTTCCAAGGTGGCCACATAGTTTCCTGAATCAACATATAAAAGAAAGTAATATGATAAAATTGCAAGTAAAACAAGATTTTTTCTATTATAAAACATAACTGTATCCATGTAGAATTAAAAATGTTGAAAAATCAAAATTTACTTTTCTGTCTGTTTGTCTCTGGGACTAAATCCAAAAAAGTTTAATGTGTTTTGGTTCAAACATAATATTTAGATGTTATATGGTTATACCTCGAGATTTTTTTTTGACATTGAGCCTATCCCTTAAATTAAGGTTGGTTTACTGATGATTGAGTTTTGAAAATAGCCTTAATGAATTTGTTTAAAATGTATATTTGGAGGTAGTTCACTACATATAGAAATATATACTTATTTTATGGGAAAATATTTGTTTGAAGGTAGTTTACTAATTACTGATTTATTATGAATTTTAAATATCTTTAAAATGGTTCTAAAAATTTGGTTCAAACTGGTAGGTTTTTTACAAAATTTTATATATCAAGACAAACAAAGTATGTCAACTCAACGACAAGGACTTCCATGAGTCTATTTACACTAAAAGGTGACCTGGTTGTCTAGGGGTAATGTGACAGACTTCTGTGCTGGCGGCCGGGGTTCAATCTTCGGTCCCGGCACAAATTTATCCGATTACCAAACCCTTCCTTCACCTCTGACAAGACATCTTGTGAATGTATGGAATGCCAGGCCTCCACCGTGGTTCAGATTTCCACGTTAAACTGTAGGTCCTCCATTTCATCTCACAATCACCCTACCATTACACATTAGCGTAAGTGCGTATAACCGAATGTGGTGCTAATAATAATAATATTTACACTAAAGCAAATGGCTGTAACCTCTACACTACCATACATTTTGTTTTATTTATACCTATTTCAATTTAAGCATTAGTTTAAACTAATTTTAAGACACTTACCATCATAAATATCATGAAATATTAATAAGAACTACACTGTCCTTTATAAAATGGGGTTTTAATGTCAAGTTATCTCTTATCATCATTTCATTTACGCGGGACTGTCAGGCCTTGAAGTTGTAAGCTATTAGAGATTAAGACAAAAGGAGAACAAGGTCTAATAAATAATATTCTGGCCACTATTAAACTCCAGATCATATGGTAGTAGGATAGTGGACTAGGTTGGTTTATGTGTGAGTGACTCATGTTCATTTGAGTAATTGTGTGTGTTAAATGCTTGTTTAGGTGTTTTCTTATGTTCAACAACTTCAGTAATATCTTTTAACTAATATTAATTTTGATTTGTTGCATGTCATTTTCAACAAATATCAAAGTGAAAAAAACGTATTTAGTGCATTATGGCAGACAGGTCGACCGTTGCCAAAAATGTGAACTTGCCAGCCTTGGTGTTGGAGCGAGTTTAGGAGGCATTGCAAAGTAAATATATAATCCTGTATTCAGAGATTTACAATGTTCAGAGTTTACTTTTGTCCAAAGTTCCCTCAATTGGGATTTAAATCATGTAGAATTTGGCTACAATTAAAGAAGATACGAGTCGGAGCGAGATAAACAACTTACCCCATTTCACCATTCCAGCGCCTCTTGACAGCAGTTCAGCGAGACAACGAGAACATAACCGAGCATAACCACGCCGCGTGATGGACTGATGCACCCACTAGAGTTCGCTACATATCAAAACTTTCCTAAGAACTTAAGAAGGGAAGAGATGACTGTTCCAATCTAGCCTAGAACATTCCAGTTCTTTGGAGTTGGTTATCGAAGCCGAGTTTGTCATGTGTAATTCCCCCCCTTTGTGATCCTGATATGTTCCCCCACCTTATCCTCTCCTCCCATGTTTCTCTGGATCTTCAAGCATATATAATGCCAGTATGACAACATGTCCGGCACTCTTGGACTTGGCTTTAGATTGAGGAGTACGTAGCCATGGCTACAATTATCTAAAATGTAAGAGAAAATTTCTTTCCGGCTAAGTGTTTTTTTAACCTTTTCTAAATTTACTTTTTGGCCTTTTATAAATTAATATTTTATAGGTATATTAATAGTCATCGGGATCATAGATTAAAGTTTGAAATTACTCAAAAATCATGATATAAAGACTTATGTTTTTTGTTGAGCTCGATATATGTCTAATATTTTTGGTATGTTACTTTTTGAGATGATAGATAGACAAAAGAAATCTTGATAATAAAGTATAATTTTGTGGTTTATTAACGAAGATGTCATTAAGAAATTTTCACTCTTTCATTTAAAATAATAGGAAAGTTTATCTTTGTTTTTTTAAATTACTCTTGCTAGTTATCCTGTCTCTTTATTGTATTAAGTATTTTTGTTGAAGATGTTTTCTCGTTAAATGGAAATATGAATCAAAGTCCTTTTAATGACTGATGATAGAAGTCTTGAAGACTCACCTTTTGAATAATTGTTTATTTACATATATGCATATTATGGAGATATATATACATTTCTAAATAGTTTTTTAACTAGGGGCTATTTAACATAATTTAACAAGCAAGTTCCTTGTGGAAAGTGATGAATAATACAATGTTATTCTTTCTCTCTTGCAAATTTTCTAATGTAATTCTATATTTAACATTGATATTGCCTTTGTATTAATCTTTCATAGACATGATAAATATTATATATATTTTACCATCATATATGGTTCTATCTTGTTGAAATACATATATGCATATATTTAATTATACTTTCAATGAATAAATATCAAAAAAGGCATTTTTTTGTTTTTTTCTTAATGTTATGAATAGTGAAAATACCCTTAGGATATTTGTTTGTTTATATATGTGTTTATTCATCATTTATTCTTTTTGGGAACTTATATACTTCTAAGTACGGCCATCTAACTATCATCCCCGCAACCAGATGAGTTCCCTGCTCTGATTTTCAGGTGTCTGTACTCAGACAATTGAAACAATTACTCAAGCGACTCACTCTGATTGTGTTAATAAATTTTACTTTTAACTATTTGAACCTTTTATTTGGATTAGTTAGGTAAAGAAGGTTTCAATCATATATTTTTAAATTGTGAAATATTTTTGGCTGATTGTACTATCACATAATGAAAGTGTTGTATTCTCTCTATATTTAAAATCAATATATTTAAAATAAACAGTGACTAGTGACTGGAATAAAAAACAGCATATGTAAGGTGTTATTAATGTAGACACCAAGGTGATTAATGTAATGTTATTTCACACACACACCTACTATTCACTTTAATATATAGTGTATATACTTTTACTTTTTTAGCACATTTTACTATCTGTTCAGGTTATACACACATGCACTAATTATGCTAATGAGTTGGGAATGTGAAGGTTGAATTCAGAGGAAGTGTACCTGCATTTGCATGGAAGAGGAGTGGAAAACATTTAAGAAAAGCCACCCTCGGTACACTCAACCGAGAAAAGAACCCTGATCTTCGTAATTGCCAGCCTAGTTTAATATGAAAATGACACCTTAGACCATGCTGCCAGTGAAGCAGGTTTACTAAAAATGTATTGTACAAGAACTTGTGTAATCAAAACAACACGTTATTATGCTTAAGTGTTAGATTGAACTGGCTCCACTTTCATTCACGGAAATAAATGGTATGGTAGCCACTAATAACTACAGTTAAATCAATGGTTCCCAATCTTGTAGAGCTGAGGGAAACATTAAAATGTTGTAGGTAATTACTAATTACTAGGTAGGCTGGATCAAAAAATATACGCAATATGAGAGAGTGAGAGAGAGTGTGTGTGGCTAATATTCATAACTAAACATGAATACAGTAGCCCCATGGCTTCTTTGCTGCTGACTGACAGCTCACAGCTGACTTCTGATAGTCAACCTTTAGGTATATACCTAAGTTTTGACCATCAGAAGTGACATCTGCTAAACACATGTTTTTGCAGATCATATAGATCGGCGTAGGAATACATAATTTGGCCTAGTAACTTTTCAAAGCTGTCAGTCAGCACCAAAGAAGCCATGGGGGTACTGTAGATATGTAAGAAAGTATTCGTGGGCCAAACCCATTCTGCAGGCTGAATCTGGCCTGTGGACCTGAGTTTGGGGACTCCTGATTTAAATAATAAATAATGAAGGTCGAAACTGGAAAATTTGAAATAGCTGTTTTAAGCCTTTGATCTGTCCAAGCAGTGGTGTTTTGTTTACGATCCACTTGTCCTTGCCATCTTGAAACTAACCAACCTCAGTCACTACTGCCACATTACTACTCACTTAAAAATCATCAAGAAAATTAATTTGGAAATAAATAAAGGTTAGATAATTTTTTGTTATCTGGGAGTTTACTTTTCTACCAAGTGGCAATTTAAAAGAAACACATATCAAGACAATGTGTTTTTTAATTCATTTTTATGATTTCTTATGCTACTAATGTGTATGTTTATATTCTTTCCATTATTTTCAATCTTATTTTTATTTTCAAACAGCTCAAGTTGCTAAAGTCAGCAATGTTCAACTGAATTAAAATAAAATCTTTCTTGAAGATGTTGATTGAAACTATGAACACTTTGAAACCAGATTACATCTGTTTGAGCAAACAAGACAATTTGTATTTGGGTTCAATCCTCGGTCCCGGCACAGATTTATCTGATTACCAAACCCTTCCTTCACCTCTGACAATACATCTTGTGAATGTGGGGAATGCCAGGCCTCCACCGTGGTTCGGATCCCACGTTAAACTGTAGGTCCTCCATTTCATCTCACAGTCACCCTACCATTACACATTAGTGTAAGTGTGTACAACCCGAACGGGTAGTAAGATGCGGTGATGATAATAATAATTAATAATAATAATATACATAAAATCTATTTATTTTAAAATTTTGCTCCAAGATATATTATAATGCATTATTTGAGAACGTTTGTAAGATTGTATGGAACAATTTTTTTTTTATACAAGGTGTGGCTAATAAATAAACGGACTCATTTTTTGCCACTTAGCTGAGGTCTCAGCAACAACCAGCAGGATCAGATATTGATATATGTTGTCTTATCCCTCTACCTTCCAAATTTCAAGGTCATGCGACCAACAGTTCAGGCTGTCTTTGTTCGAAGTGGGCCGTGTATACCTGAGCTCCGTCGGAATTATGTTGAGTGTAAAAGGTGAGCGGTGTTTAAAGGTGAATTTTTTGTAAAACTTGGGAAATTTGCTTCAGAAATGTACAATTTGTTAAAGGAAGTTTATGGTGATCAGTATTTATCTCATATTCAAGTGTTCAATTGGTTTAAAAAATTTAAGGAGGGAGGAAAGAGATCAAAGATGATCCACACCCCGGCCGCCCTCGCACATCAAAAACAGATATTAATATTGAAAAAGTGAGTGAAATTGTTAAAAAAAATTGACACCTGAGCATTTGAGCAATTTCTGACTCAGTTAATAGTGATAATAAAACTGTTCTACAAACTTTACATGAAAATTTACGATTGAAAAAAGTTTGCTCTAAAATGGTTCCAAAACTGCTCACATCTGAGCAAAAGAAAACTCGGATGAACATTTGTGCTGAACTCCCTCATAACATTGAAAATGAGGCAAACTTTTTAAAAAAAGTGATAACTTGTGACAAATTATGGTTATTTTCAGTTCGACCCTGAAACTAAGCGCCAATCTATGCATTGGAAGAGTCCTAGTTCACCGAGACAAAATAAAGCACAGATGAGCAAGTCCAAATTCAAAGCAATGATGATAGTTTTTTTTGATATCCGAGAGATTGTTCACATTGAATGGGTACCCGAATGTCAGAATGTTTACTATAAGGAGGTTTTGTAAACCCTTTGTGAATGCATAAGAAGAAGACCTGAAATGTGGAAGAACGGCTCGTGGATTCCACATCAGGACAATGCACCAGCACATAAAGTGCTGTCTATCCACAGGTTTTTGGTGAAGCACAAGATTGCGGTACTCACCTTATCTAGCCTCGTGTGACTTTTTCTGTTCCTGAAGATCAAGTATGCACTAAAAGGAACTCGTTTTGAGTCTGTTGATGGTGTGAAGGAAAAAGCAACGAAGTTCATGAACAGCCTCTGAGAAAAGGACCTGAAACATTGCTTCCGACAGTGGAAGATTCGTATGGTGAGGTGTAGGGATCAGGAAAGGTACTACATTGAACGTGATAACATGGCATTGAGTCATTTTGTAAATACAATTTTTTAGACCATCAGTCCGGTTATTTAATAGCCAAACCTCGTTTATAAACTCATAAATTTATAACTTATTTTGTAAACTGGTTTGGCATTAGTTGCCTTAAGGCTTACAGCTTAACTTAATGATGATTATGATAATTATTATTATGATAATGATGATAAGGATGATAAGGATGATAGTTAAGGTGCTTTTTTTAAAATAAAAAAGTTTTAGTAGATTACCTGTTTTACAATGTACCATGTGGTTGACCTGGTCAACTGTAGGGAAGGTGAACACAACATTTCCTGCTGTTTCCAAGTTATGGACCTCCACAACGTGTTGGGGCAGGGCTAAGAGCAGATAGTTTGGAAGAGCAGTTGCTACGGCAACAGGCTCCTCACAGGTCTGAATATCTTGGCTTGGAAAGTGATGGATAGAAATCACACGTACCATTTTAAAGCCCTTCGTGTCTCTACTGGAATAAATGCAAAATACCAGTAATTAGATTATATAATTTACAAAAAACTGTAACCTCTTTTTAGTACCGCATCTTACTACCTGTTTGTGTTGTATGAATATGTAGGCCTACTAATTACTCCAATGTGTTAGGGATAAGGAAAGTTGAATTTAAGGGAAGTATATTCATTATTATTACTATTATTATTAGCAGCGCATCTTACTACCCATTCGGGTTATACGCTAATGTAATGGTAGGGTGATTGTGAGATGAAATGAAGGACCTACAGTTTAACGTGGAATCCGAACCACGGTGGAGGCCTGGCATTCCCCACATTCACAAGATGTATTGTCAGAGGTGAAGGAAGGGTTTGGTAATCAGATAAATCTGTGCCGGGACCGAGGATTGAACCCAGGCCGTCAGCATAGAAGTCTGACACCTTACCCCTAGACCGCCAGGTCACCAAGTATATTCAGAATAGTGTAAAAACGTTTTGGAATAACTACCCTTAGTACCCCTGACTAGGATTCAAACCTGGATCGCCCCATCATCGGCAGTCCAGCCTAATGCGATAGTGAGGTCTTTAACATCAGCCCGCCAAAGAGGGCCTCTAAACTTATTAAGTAGCCTAATAGTCTATTTTATAAATCAATAATGGTTACAATACTAATACCAAGTGGATATGGAAAGAGTTACAACCTAATGGAACTCTTAATCTTGTCAATTACTCATAGTTTTGAAATAACTTTTAAACATGTATTTTAATGATGTTGCCTTCCAATTAAAACTGTTGCACATATGACTCACATAGTCTTGTAACATTGTTCATTTTTATAACTATACAACTATATTGTACATTCCATCCTTCTTGTCTCGATCTTGTACATGGCGTCAGTGTGATCACAACATACTTTATTCTGTACTATTTAATAAAGTTACTTTGTATAGTCAAATGTTAACACAGCTAATATGTAAGGCTTACTATCCTAAACCTTAACAGGCTATGGGCCAAGTAGTGCTGCTCAGTGTGTAAGTGAATAAAGGACAACATTAAAATGATTCACGCGTTGTGAAAGACATTGAAATGCTGACAGGCAGGAGACACCAATATTTATGGAGTCTTTTCTTGTTTCTTTGTGAGAAGTCAAAAAATTTCACGGTAACGGATTTGTTTCTGTGCAAAGAGCATAAAGGTTACTTATAAAGATGGCTATAGACAAGATATTCCACATTAAAAAAGTTGATGGTAATAATTTGTAATTTTGAAAATATCAAATAGAAATAATATTATCCGCGAAGAAAATTATGGATATTTCATTAATGGTAAGAAGAAAAAATCAGCTGCAGCTGCAGCTGAAGTAGAAAATCTTAAACAATTTTGATAATTTCAATGCGACTCAAGTATAATCAACTACAAACAGTCATCGCATGAGAGACTTACAGTCCAGATGTAGAATCTCAGCAAGAACGTTCACTAACAGCGCAACTCTGTAAATAATTTCAGTCTCAAGCAGAAATGTTTCGCTATAAGATGAATCCAAACAACAATATAAGTATGATTGAGTCAAAGGCTCTATCATTAGCAGAAGTGGATGTTGAAGAAACTGTTTCCGACTAGGATAAATTTCGAAAACACTTAAGAGTTTTATGAGGTGCTTCATCATGTTCATAAGTGTGTAGGATTCATACACCGAGGTATTGCAGATGTTCAAGAACTTAGCCTCTTATATAAAACGATAAAAACGCCACAGTGTTTGTAGTGCTGAATGTTCTGAAAAGTTTATAGGTTATGAAAAGTCAGGCATCCCACAATAGTAGAAGAAGAAAAATTGCGGAAAACTGAGCAGTAAGATTAGTATGAAATGTTTTTAATGTGGTCAAGAGGGTCATCTAAAAAAAAAGTGCCACAACTGGCAAGAGAAAATTAGTGATCAAAGTAAACATAACGAGTTGAAGAGTGCTGAGTACAAAAACTTCTCTGCTCCTTGATGTGAAATTGTGTGGCTGGTGGACAGTGCTGTAGCAAAACATATGACATACTGGGAGCTACACACACTCTAAAATACAATATTTGTGCGGAATTCTAAGAAAAATCTATTTTGAGTGGGAGCAGTAATGAGAAAATAGTTCAAGGTGATTTTCGATGAAAGAAAAATAACCCGCCTAGGTGGCGTAGTTGGCTAACGCGCTAGTCGTGTTGAGCTCGACTGCTGAGGACGGGGAGATCGAGGTTCGAATCTCGGTTGGGTGAACTGGGGGTGGTTTTTCCTAAATGGTTTTCCACTCTCCCTCCACTTGAATGCGGGTTCACTTCCTCTAATTCAACCTTCCCCATTCCTAATCCATTAGTGTAATTAGGGAAAGCGTATAACCATAACGGGTAGTAAGACGGGGTGCTAAATAATAATAATAATAATAATAATAATAAAAGAAAGCTAAATATAAGTGCGGATTCCAGCGAAGAGTTAAGAAGTTGTAAATGGAATTAAAATGGCTATTCTAAATCAAAGTTACAAAATGCTTTTCAATAAAAATATAATTGAGGCGGCAAATCAGATCAGTGGAGGAGACAGTGAAGCTAAGGCATGAATGACTGGGACATCCAGGCATTAACAACAGCTTCAAGACCATGGCAAGTCAGGGACTCCAGCTACCAAGGATAAAGGCAAACAACATTTCCAAGCTGTTTAGTGAGTCGTGTAAATTTGTAAATTTGGTAAAACCCATCAAGACTGTTGTTTTATGAAAACCTTAGTCCTCACACAAGTAGCCCTGGCGAATTTATACACACTTATGTGTGTGGGAAAATGTTGGTTATGTGTCTGGGAGAAGCCAATTATTTTTTCTATCTAAGGAGGACTGCACTTCATATCATCTTTTATATATTTTATAAAGTACAAAAGTGATATTTTTGATACATTCATACAATTCCAGCAGATGACCACCATACAAATGAGAAACATAATAAAGTACTTAAAGAGTGACAATGGTCATGAGTTTGTATAGGAGAAATTTACCCAGCATTTAAATGAAAATGGAACTATCTGCAAAAGAAATTCTCCTACTGTGCAGAACAGAATGGACTTATCGAGCGGGGAAATCGATCCATCATGGAATGTGTAGGACCATGCTGAGAAATGCAGAACTCCCGGGGAGTGCAAAAGGATCTTCCCAAAAGGCAGGTATTGATTATATGGAAACATTTTCACTAGCCATCAGGTATGATTCAATTAGAATACTTCTTACACTTGCATTATTATTATTATTATTATTATTATTATTATTATTATTATTATTATTATTAGCACCGCGTCTTACTACCCGTTCGTGTTGTACGCACTTACGCTAATGTTTAATAGTAGGCTGATTGTGAGATGAAATGGAGGACCTACAGTTTAACGTGGAATCCGAACCACGGTGGAGGCCTGGCATTCCTCACATTCACAAGATGTCTTGTCAGAGGTGAAGGAAGGGTTTGGTAATCAGATAAATCTTTGCCGGGACCGAGGATTGAACCCCGGCCTCCAGCATAGAAGTCTGACACCTTACCCCTAGACCACCAGGTCACCTCCTTCAAAAATGAATATAGAAAACGAACATGTAACAATTAAATCTCAGTGAGCGCAGCCACACCCTACTACAACATACATTGCTTACAAGAGCATTACATAACAAACTACATGACTCATACAAAATGAATGGCTGACAAAAATAATATGTTTAAATAATTGTTATGTTGAACTGAAATAAATACATAACTGAATCTCCCAAACTGAATTATACACATAATTGAAAAATAAAGCCCAGTCCACCTTGACAGTTAATTTTACTAACTTTAATAGATGATAACCGAAACAAAACAGCTTCAAATTGGATTCACACTGAGAAGGCTGTGTGCCAACTGTGTACCGACTGTGTACCAACCAAGCTCCATCTGTGTCATCTTGGAGTGCTTAAAAAGTGTTCTCCCAAGATCACAGTCCAGCATGGTAGGCGCACAGTCCTGCTAGTATGAATTGAGATCGGGCACCCAATGGTCAACCATGTGTCATTTCCCCTTCTTCCGGTAAAAGCGAACTTTCATGAAGGTTCTTATCTGGGTAATTTTGAAATCTAGGGAAAATTTATGTAAACAATAATTTTTTATATATTTGTGTACATTATTTTAACATATACATTATTGTTCTAATATAAAGGATATGTAGAAGAAATAAATAAATAATGTAAAAGTTATTACAAAAAGAATATACATATAAAAAAGCCTTTTTTTATGGTTAAATGTAGCACTAACTAACTAAAAATGTCACTAACCCCATGTCACTATAGTTCGAGGCTTCCAACTTTTTAACACCTTTTAAGAATACATTATTAATTAATGAGATGAAGTCTAATATAAAACAGTAATTCCAGTTTGCAACTGTCATAATTTTACTGAATTCATTAACTGAGTAATCTAAATCTCAGGGAGTGTTCCATGTTACAATGTCACCTCCATGGTCAGAAAATTGCTTCCTAAATCTTCACTAGATTGTGTAGTGAGTACAAAGGAGCCAGGTGAGGGAAAGCCCTGAGTAGCCATCTTGTATTGTGTTTCATCTCAATCCTGCAAGTGAGTGTTTTAATTGTCTTATATATGAGTTCTTTCCTTTTTATTGAAGAATATTTTTATTTATGTTCACCTCCATGGCTTTATTAAATTGTTCTTTTCTATAAAAAAAAAAGTTCGCATTGCAGTGAAGTTTAATAATTTAACATGCATTCCATGTGGCTTAGCAATTTAAAGGTGTAAATATAACCACAAATCTGTCACCTATATGGTTGTCACTTCGATGTATCGGTACTTAATCTAGCATGGAGGTGAAAATATATTCATGGAGATGAAATTATTTCAAATTTAGTATTATACTCTTTATCGGCATAGTGTTAAAGTATTGTTTACTAGTGAATATAAATACATCTTATTTTTACTTTTTGTTCTATAAGTGATAACCTTGCTGATTTTAGTGCAGGGTAATTATTTCGTTTCACTGAATTAACAGCGGTAGTTGGGTGATTTCAAGGTTTAAAAAGTTTGGTATCCTTCTATCATGGCTATAATCAATGTGAAAGGAATATTTCAAAATAAATCGATCAAAAACAGTTTGTTAACAAAATGTTAACAATTGTAAGTTGAGTGTGTGAATATTATTTTCTTCCTGCATCAACACTTATTTTTAGGATGGAAAAATTTATATTGTGATGTTTTAATATAGGGGACCCCATAAACAAAAGGAATGGACTTGGTATAAAAATATTTTATTCTTTGACACTGGGTGTTGGCAGGAGTTTAAATCATTACAATTTAATGTAAACCACATTTACTTTATACAAAAAAAAAACATTTTAATGCTTAACATGGCAAGCAGGCCTTACTCCAGGTCCATTATTATTGTGAACGGCCTATCCAGGTCCATTATTATTGTGAACGGCCTCTCTCAAATAGAGATAATTTTTATTTGGGTACCAAAGTTGTGCCAATATGTTTAAAGCACATGCAAACATCCTAGCCTTGTCAACCTAGGTCACAATAAAATAATGCAATGGTCCAGAGGATGAATATGTTGCTAAGAAATACCTAGTGAAGCATACCAATTTAAACTATACAGTACATATTATAATTTTGTTTTCAGAAATAAACATGGAAAGAAAGAAAAATTGTCTGATAAAAATTTAGCGGATGTTAGGAAGAAGATAAGAGATGCAGAAATGGGGCGTAGGAATTAGATATCAAATGATTCAGTACTTTATGAAGAGTTAAAAAGAAAGTGGTGACCTGGCAGTATAGGGGTAAGGTGTCAGACTTCTGTTCTGGCGGCCGGGGTTCAATCCTTGGTCCCGGCAAAGATTTATCTGATTACCAAACCNCTTGTGAATGTGAGGAATGCCAGGCCTCCACCGTGGTTCGGATTCCACGTTAAACTGTAGGTCCTTCATTTCATCTCACAATCACTCTACCATTACACATTAGCATAAGTGTGTATAACCCGAACGGGTAGTAAGACGTGGTGCTAATAATAATAATAATAATAATAATAATAATAAAAGAAAGTATACATAGAGAGAGATAATAAAAGAAAGGAAAAAGGGAAAATAAAAATGATTTCAGATTTAAGTGAAAGAGTTAGAGAGACAGCAAAGAAAAAAAATTGGTTGAAAGGATAAATAAGCATAGAAAGAGGCATAAGGCTGATAAAGAACTTCATAGGATTTTAGTGTGTGGCACTCCGCCATTAAGTGACACAGAATTAAGTCAAGAAGCAAGAGAAGTCAATGTTTCTGCTGTTGGGCCTATCAATGGCATACTGGGAAGGGTTGGCTCAAGTTGCACAAAAAGGAAAAGGGTTTTAAGGAACTGATCACATAATCACCAAAAGATAAAATAACTTGAGGGAAGGCTCAGAAGGCTTTCAAAAAGTGGAGCTAAGTATAAGGCAAAGTACTACAGATTATGTAAACAAAAGAGGACTAAAGAAAGTCCACGAACATGGGTAAGAGAATCCTAAAGTAGTGAAACGTTTGCAATTTAGAGAAGCACTTACTAAGCAGATAGCAATATTAACAAAGATTCTAAAGACCCACCTCAGTGACATAGTTGGCTAACATGCTAGTTTCGTGTAGAGCTAGACTGCCGGGGACGGGGAGATCGAGGTTCTACTCTAGACCGGGTGAACTTGGGGTGGTTTTTCCTAAATGGTTTTCCACTTCCCTCCATGTAAATGCAGATTCACGTCCTCTAAATTAAACCTTCCCAATTCCTAATCTATTATTGTAATCAGTACTTAAGCAGGTATTAAGATATGGTGCTAAATAATAATAATAATAAAAACCATTCAAAAGATCATCAGGTTTTTGCTAGAGTTCTAAGTACCAAAACTATAAAAAAATACAGGCTCCTTTCTCACACCAAGGAGTATATTTCACATAAGAGTCACAAAAAGAATGATGGGAAGAAAATAAAGTCTGTTTTCTAAAGAGGAAGTATGACACCAACATTTCATTGCACTTGAAACATGATCTTGTTGGGTTTTTTGAGAAAGATGAAGTTAGCAGAATAGAACCAGCAAAGAAGGATGTTATTACAAGAAGGGAAGTAAAAAAAATGGAAGAATACTGAATAACAGTTTATGGGTGTTACACAAACAGTTCAATGAATCACAATCTTACAATATTGCTTACTCTACATTCTGCTTCCTGCATCCATTTTGGGTCCTTTCACCTAATATACATAAGTGAGATACTGTATTTGTCTCTGTGCAAAACATGCAAATTTTGCTATCATTTTTGATCATATGAAGCATGTCAATATTATTGAATACAAGAGACCAGATTATTTGATTAAAGTATTAATTTGCAATGAGAAACCCAGCAGTGAACAATGTTTTAAAAGGAAATTTGTGAAGACTGTAAGGATAATCAAGCAGTGGTAAAGGAGTTTGAAGATAAGGAAACAATATACCAGCAGTGGCCAAGAAGGAAACAGAAGGTATGAGTTAAATGAAATGAAATACAACATGTAAAGGTCTTGAAGGAAACTGTTTCTACTTTCTACCAATATGAGACAATTGTTCAAACTGCTTGTTGATGCATTGCCTAGATATATGGGGCACATTTCTAACATTAATCATCAGTATAAAGCAATCAATGACTTACAGCAGTACCTCAAATTTACCGATGTTCTTATTCATATTGATTTTGCTGAGAATTATGTGTGTAACTATGGAAAGGAAATACAAAGCATGCACTTTGGTGGATCTCACCAAGTCATACTGCACACGTGTTTTTGCTAGAGGAAATGACTCGCAGGATCTGAAAGTACTACCAGTTTGTATCCTATAAAACTGCCTGAGACGTGATCCCAGTTCGGTCTGTGCATACCTGAAGCCAAGGCATGAAATTTCTGATCGCCAGGTTGGCATTGGCGACCAAACATTTGAGTCTGGCGACTAATATTGGTTTTTTAAAATATGTTTTTCAAACATGCCAAAACGATGTAGGCTCAGAGTCTCGTGTCTCAAACCAGCGTGTGTTAGTGCCTTGGATAGCGTGCAATTTCAAACCTCCATTTTCGGGCAATGGTATTTTCACTCCGTTGGAAGAAAAACTGCTGAGCAAAACCCTCCTCCATCCTTCACTCCTCGGACATCTTGGATTGGCTTCCCAAAGGAAAAAATCTTCAATATGGGATAGAAGAAGTAAAGAAGCTCTTCATATCTTCATACCCAAGCTTCTTTAATGAGAAAGTAGGTCTTCTGTTAGAAGAGTGGGCAAGGTACAAACTTTCGTTTCCTTGACTGACTTGGAATCAGATGCTGGAGAAGATTCATAGTGAAAAGTGATCATCAAGATCAAGATTCCCCAATTTGCTCCAGATTCTCACATTTATGCTGTTACACCAGTGAGCACAGCTTCATGTTAGAGGGGTTTCAGCTGTCACAACAGATTCAGAATGACTTACAGGAACTCTCTCAAGAATGAGACACGGGATGATTTGCCCAGAATTTCTGTAAATGGAGCATCCCTGTCAGAGTTTGATCCAACAGCTGGGATTGAAAAATAGTACTTGAGTGTAGAAAGGCGGCACTATACAAAAACATAGTGCTAAAAGAACATACTTCAAAAAAAATCATATTCATGAATATAAAATAGTGGCGACCAAAAATTTTTTTTAACTATCAATCAATGATGATCACAACCATGGCATAACTTATATTTTTTGTTCTTAGTTTTAATTTTATACAATTGAAAAGTAGATTTTGGAATGACCCATATACAATCTGACAATGGCTGCAGAACTTTCCAACACAACTATCGTGTGCAATAATTATGGCCAAAGAAAACTTAATAATTTTGGTACAAGTATATAATTTTCAGCATAAAAAATATAATAATAATCTCATTAAAGAAAATATTTGAAAGGAAATTGTGGAAAAACTGAATGTCAAAAGTAACTACGATGACCAAAACAATCAAAGCATGGTAGCAACATGACATAGCCGGCACACAGTTCTCTCAGTGTGAATTCAACTTAAGGCTCCCACCTACTGAGACGACAATAAATCAGATACATGAGATGAATAGGATAATAAATTATAGGACTAACTCTGTCCATGAAATATAAAGTAAGGATAAAAAAACACCATTCCCCATCCTGACACCCACATTCTTGCCTGTATTGGCCCAAACCATGGAAATACCACTCCAATCAAAATGTAAAGTTACTCGGTGGAGTAGTGTCAACATAAACTATGTGTGACCGAGGGAGGCATTGAAATGACCGTGACAGGGTCCAATCCGCATCAACAGCAAGCACTTAGCAAGATTCAAAATTCTGTAGACGAGCCACATCATACTTTGGCTGCCGCTGTTTGTTTTTTTGCGTAGGCACGTTGTTCTCAAAACTCGCCGGCCATTTGAACTGTCATCATGGCAACGATAGGGTGGGTGACGCGGTCCTTCTTTTGGGTACGTTCATTAGCTTGTTGGAGGAAAATGATCATATGAGTTAAGGCAAACAGTAATGAAATATCATATTAAGGGGGTGAACTATTCCCTGAATTGATAGGGCTATTTAAATGTATGAGATCGGGTGGTTAACTTGTGGTTGGCGACCTGTAGCATACAAATGCTACATTCATTTTCCTTTGGTCCCATGTGTAAAACACCTCACACTGCTATGGACACGGTTTTAGAAGTACCTTATTGCTTGGTAGTTGGAAGCTTGGTGTTTCTTGCAATAGTGGCACGTCCAAATATTGCATTTGTAATTAATTGAGCAAGTCAGATTTTAAATGAACCCCAATATATTCACTGGACAGCGGTTAGAAGATAATGCAGATGGTATAAGAGCTAATGTATTTTCTAGAAAGCAAATCGACCTGAGTTAACACTATATTCAGAAGGGAAAATGACACCTAAGCACAGGGATTGAACCCTGGACCTTTGGCTTAGTACACCAATGCTCTTACCACTGAACTATCCAGGAGTCATGTCATGCTCATAATGATGGTATATGCATTTGTACAGTTGTCAGTTTAATAATGTCAGAATAAATCCCTCCCGAGTCAAAGGTGGCTGCGTTAACTGACAGCTTGATTGGAGCTTAAGACTTTCTGCACGTACATCAAAGAATCTGCATTAAAATATTAGTGAAGAATCACCATGCACATTGGACAAGTCCTGGATAACTCAGTGGTTAGAGCAATGGCATACTAAGCTAAAGGTCCTGGGTTCAATTTCCATTTCCAGGTTTCATTTTTCAATTTAAATGTAGCTAACAATTATAATAGCTTGGCTCTACAACA
The DNA here is from genome assembly GCA_902141375.1 of Timema poppense. Classification (NCBI taxonomy): domain Eukaryota; kingdom Metazoa; phylum Arthropoda; class Insecta; order Phasmatodea; family Timematidae; genus Timema; species Timema poppense. Next base: position 1,203 of record CABFOV010000825.1, on the reverse strand, counting down.
GGCCCAGCCAGCCGGTAGTGCAAAATATATTACTTGAATAAAAAATTGACCCAAGCCATAGGCTGGAAAGAGTAATGGATGTAAAAACAAAGCTTGACTATTTAATTAATCTTTTGCTATACTCAGATGCCGACTATACTAGGGATGAAATAACAAAAAATCTACAACAGGGTAGGCCTATATCAATCTTTTAGCAGGAGAGACAGTCACCTAGTCATCTCCCCGACAAGAGTGTTCAGTATATTTTAACTACAAAAGATGGAATATGTGTAGCAGCATCTTTAGCAGTTCTAGAAACCATATGGCTAAGCACGATAGGACTTAATCTTATTCCAGTGAACCCACCACACTCTTCTCTGTCAACCAAAGTGCCATTAGGTTGGCTAAGAACGGTGAGCATCCCAAAATGACACACTAAATATATATATATATATATATATATGTGTGTGTTTTAAGTACCATGTCCGTGAGTGTGTAGAAAACAATGTAAAAGTTGTTTGTATGTGCATTCTGAGAACTACCAAGCAGATTTTTAATAACTAAGGCACAAAATAAATTTTGTATGAATTGTGAATCAGTGTCAATTAGTGATATCAATGAACAAAGAGTGTGATGTTGACACAGGTAATCTCATTATTTTGTTTATCTTGAGAACTATAGACCTAGATAGTGCATCATGTCCTTCTCTCTTGGTCCTGAATATGACGTCAGTGCGATCACAACATTGGCTACTTTAGTCTGTACCATTTAATAAACATATGGTTAAGGGTTAACACAGTTAATACATATCCTAAACCTTAAAAAAAACACCCCGATCGAACAAAGGTATGATAGAGAACCCTATGTACATGTTACAATAATAACAAATACACGATACTGCCATTTGAATCTGGGTAGCTTATAAAACAACTAGACAAAGTGAAAATAGCTCCCATACTCAAAAAGCTTGGCAACCTCTGGTCTAAGGTGTCCCTCCCGCAATAGACTAGACTTCAAACGAGGAGAAGATTAGGGTTTGAATCCTGGTTAGGTGTATTGAGGGTGGTTTCCAAAATGGGTTTCTGCTCTCTCTCCAAGCAAATGTAGATACACTTTCCCAACCTCCCTCCTCCCCAACTCATTAGTCACCCGAGAATGCAAGTGTTCTATGTCCAATTTTTCACTTTTGTGTAAAAGAGCATTGAAGTTTGACCTTGTGTATAA
>CABFOV010000824.1:143160-154281 GCA_902141375.1 Timema poppense | reverse complement strand
ATACCTTTGTGTACAGTCCAATTTTCACATTAAGAGCCTTTTAGAAAATGCAAAAAAAAAAATAATTGTTTTACCATCAACATTTTTCTACATTATTAGTTTTTTTTAGGTTTTTATATTATCTATGAAAAGTGACTGTTTCAGGTCACATGGCATGACGTATGACTACGTAAAAGTAGATTTAGTGACTTTTACAGTTGTATTCCTATGGACTTTACACCCTGGTATTCGAACCCTGCTCTCCCCTTTAACCATTTCAGCCCATTGCGAAAGTGTTGTCTTAAACCATGTGACCATCTACGTGGGCGTCACAGGTGTCGATATCCCAATTTAACGAGAGCTTCAGTTAAACAATATTAATAATATAACAACACGCTTCAGTGGTTACATGGTCTAAGTCATCACTTTCTCAATAGAATAGACTGCCGATTACGGGGAAATTGAGGTTCGAATCTCAATCGGGTGTACTGAGGGTGGCCATTCCAAAAATTGTTTTCTACTTTCCTTCCACGAAAATACGGTTACACCTCTAAATATTACCTTTCTCCTTCTTACAACCAGTAGCGTAATCAGTATATAAGAGTATAACTTGACAGGATAATACTACGTGACGTTAAAAGAAAGAATAATTAGAAAGGTGACCTGGCGGTCTAGGGGTAAGGTGTCAGACTTCTGTGCTAGCGGCCGGGGTTCAATCCTCGGCATAGATTTATCTGATTACCAAACCCTTCCTTCACCTCTGACAAGACATCTTGTGAATGTGGGGAAAGCCAGGCCTCCACCGTGGTTCGGATTCCACGTTAAACTGTAGGTNCCAAACCCTTCCTTCACCTCTGACAAGACATCTTGTGAATGTGGGGAAAGCCAGGCCTCCACCGTGGTTCGGATTCCACGTTAAACTGTAGGTCCTCCATTTCATCTCACAATCACCCTACCATCACACATTAGCGTAAGTAATAATAGTAATACTAATAATTAAAAAACTATATTTACGGTAGGTATATAACAGATTTTTTAAAATTAAAAATAATAATTTGTACCCCTGAAAATAGCCACCGTGAAAATTTAATAAGTTTTTTTTTTGTGTGTATTCATATTTTAAAGCTCAAAATTCAGAAGTAAGGAAGGATTGGGATGGACGAAAATAGGGTAGTTTTATTTTTGACAAAACCAGAGTTCATTCTTTCTTTTACCCTAGATTCTAGAACATATATAAAGCTTATCACATCTGCATCTGCTCATGTTTTTTTTCCTACTCATATTTCTTTGTCTAATATATCTGCCACTGTCACAGTTTATATATACTGTAGGTATATTTTTCCAGCCCTTGCCTCCACCTTGAGCAGTTGCTTATTTATATTTATTTTTATTTACAGCAACTCTCACGCCTTAAAATAAATTGATGCAAAATTAAGCCCATGACTTCCCTATTTTACATATGAATTTTGTCTTGAATAAAGAGCAAAGTTTTTCAGATGCGTGAATGAAAGAAAAAAAAATCATGAAGCTCTTTTTAAAAACGTGTTTTATTTGAGAAACTTTTCTCGTGCTATTTTAATGACATCATTAAAGGTTTAGAAGCAGTAAACTATTTTTAGTTGCGTCCTTAAGTGAAATGACTGCTGTATTTTGTATTCCAAACAATGTCAACTCCTTATTTTATAATTATTTATTTGTTATAAAGGAGAAATTACTTCTTTTTCACAGTCACTTGTATTACGACCAAATAAGGCTTTTTTTTTACTAGTAGCATGGTAATAGGGGTGTGCGATTTGAAACTTTAACATGTCTTCGACTTCACCTCGAAAAACAATAATTCCGTCTTTGACAAATAAAAGTTGAGTTATTACTAGATTTATAAAAAAATAAATTACAAAATCTTAACAATTTTAATGTTATGTTGTAGTAATAATTTTATTTGTCAAATTATAATTAAATTTTACCAAAAAATATGTGCACTAAAACGTTTGTTAAGTGATTTTAGTGCATAAATTTAGACAACTAAACACAATATAATCTTTGTTCAAACATAAAACAATAAAAAAAATATTGGATTTTTGATTCGGCTTTGAAAATATTAATTTATATATTCGATTCTTGCTCACCTCAGATTTGAAAAGTGTACCTCGCACACCCTTATTCAGTTATGAATTTTAGGTTAAATATCTGTATTTAGGTTAAGGAGGACATCTCGGTAAGAAAAAATAACACTGTGCAGACGTCCAGCTATAACGCAATGTTTAATTCTACAATGACTTATTCCAAAATAAGGCGCATGCCAAACTGAAGTAGAAAGATTCTAACAGAGCTCTTTTTTCCTTGAGGTGCGTTGATATGATAAGAGTGTACTAGAATGAGTCAAGTCTTACAGTTGCGCGCGTAGCACTTGCATGATACACTCGCACTGTGAGAACACCCATTGCTGGTATGATTGAGAGTCAACGCGAATCGTAATTTGAATGTATTCAAACTATAATGCTTGCAAGTGTTAATTAATATGGCGGCAACTAAAAGGTGGTCAGAGAATGAAACAAAGTTTTTTAAAAATTATATGACAAATTTAAGGGTTGTTGATTATTAGATAAACGGTGTTGCGAAATTCTACATACCTTTTCGCTCCTTAACCCAAAAAACGGAGCCATTTGCTTATAACACTGAAACAGGGAAATACAGTAGCTTTCATGTCCCATAGTAGGAACAATTTATTTGCAAAATAGGAAAATAGAAAAAGAAAGAGAATCCTATAACCATCATAGTAGTAGATAAATTCAAATAAAATTAATATATGAAATAAAACAATCAGCACATTTATATATAGCAAAAAACTAGTTGTACAAACGATCGTATTCCATAGATATCACAATATTTTGCCAAAGAGTTGTAATATAAGTGAAACAAAATAATATATATTGTTACAAAAACATAATGAAAAAAATCACATTCTTCCAAAGAGCGTACATTAAATAAAATACGTTACAGAAATATTCTTAGTGTGGTAAACTTTAATATTCCCATTTCCCAGACCTCAATTTAAATATATATGCTTGTATGTAGTATAGAAACTATATGTTTTATAAAACTATTTTTCAAATATTCCTTCTTTTTCATTTCAATAGTCTCACAAATTTGAAATTTGCACTGATAAATTATTTCATATATTCAAGAGTTGAGGAAATATGCTCAAAATGGTTGATATGCGCTTATGTAAAGTCATTTTCGTGGAAAAATGAGATATGAGATTTTATCTAAATCTTAATATTTATAAAAAAAATCTATCTTAAGTAAGTCTACCTTAATGTTAGGTTTGGATCTATAACTAAAGACCTCTTTTGGGAAGCTTATGAAAACACTAGATACTAAGTTTTATACAGAACGTTAAAATGGTTTCTACTCTAGGCTAAGTAACAGATAGACATACAGACCGATCGAAAGACAAACGACATTAAAAACAAATTTTTAGGGTTCAGGGGGCATCAAACATCGATATCCATAAAATGTTAACAGCNCACCACCATAACACCGGCACGAACACTTTCCGCCATTTTATTTTTATTTCTACTAAAACCATGCGAATAAAACAACCGTATCAACAGAACTCGGGTCCGAGTCCACTAGAACCAAGTTGATTTGTGGCGGTTCCCTCCAATCGCGTTAACGCACCTTAAACTTTTTTTTTTTAGCACCGCGTCTTACTATCCGTTCGGGTTATACGCACTTACGCCAATGTGTAATGGTAGGGTGATTATGAGATGAAATGGAGGACCTACAGTTTAACGTGGAATTCGAACCACGGTGGAGGACTGGCATTGCACACATTCCCAAGTTGTGATTAATACACATATTGTCAAAGCTGAAGGAAAGGTTTGGTAATTAGATAAATCTGTGCTGGGACTGAGGATTGAATCCTGGACCCCCAACACAGAAGTCTGACACCTTACCCCTAGACCACCAGGTAATCCTCCAGGAAGATTATATTAATGGAAGTGTACCCGCACTTGCGTGGAGGGAAAGTGGAGTACGATTTTAGAAAAATCACCCTCGGTACACCCGACCGAGATTCGAACCTCGATCACCTGGTCATCGGCAGTCTAGTCTACGGATACGCGCATAGTGAACGCTGGTTACTAATCTTGTGAGTTGAAGGGAAGGCTTCATACAAAAATGAGCTCCAGTGAGGAAGAATAATTTTTTATGGACAATATTGTTCCTAAATTTTGGATACTAAAAAAAAGTGAGTATTCATGACATAAATAAAGGTAGAAAAATGTTTGGGAAGTACTACCATCCCTTTACAAAACTTAAAAAAAAACCTGTGATAGTCAATGTCAATTACTTCACTTTCCACCATATTAAATTCAAACACCTAAATTTAGTTTATGAAATACCAGATTAAAAAAACAGGGAACTTAATAAAAAAAATATTTACGTTCTACTCACCTTTTAAAACCCAAGAATTTGAGTCTTATTAATATAAAGAGTGTTTTAAGATAATAATGTCATTAGCTCATTTTCAACTACTTTTTTTTAAAGATTATTTGTGGAGTAATGAGACCGGGCTTGATGGTAGAGGCCTCTCTCTAGATTCACTCTTCCTCGAACAAATATAGTAATTTTTTATATAGGATAGCAACATAAAATTTTAAGTTATATAACTTGCTGCGAGCTTTCTTCTTTACCTATAACTATCGTAGTTTTATTTCCCTTTTTTATAATGACAAAGGGTGTTTGTAGTCAAGGTATAAAGAGAGTATACTCTTAGACAGAAATTTAGAAATAATTCCAGAGAACGACACAGACATGGGCCAACAGCGATTAATACTTGTTCGCTAACGGAGGAGGCTGCCTTAATTGTATGTTTTTTTTAAATCGTTGACTTAACACAGCTAAATTAGTATTCTGGTAGGAATGATCTGTGATCGAAACTAGGAATAATCATTCGACAAACCAACACGATGTTTATGAGGACAGGGATAGAAGGGGGTGGGTCGATGTAATTTAGTTCACGTGATCATCGTGTTTTGACGCCGTCTGGTTTGTCGGCGCTCTTCAACTGCGCCTACAAGTGCTCCTTAAACACTCGCGGCTACATGCAATTACTGGCCCGGGTTAAAATGACTGCACTCACGTGGTAGACGCCTTAATTACCTTATCTCCGGCTTAGCACCCTGCACCCCACACTCCAACCAAACCCTAAAATATATAATTATTATTATTACAGTATATGCGGCGGAGCCTTGTAAATAGTGTTAGTTATCTCAAAAATGAACAATAATTCATACTCACTTCACTGACTGAATGGTCTAAGGCATCACTCTAATGTTATACTGGCTTGCTGATGGAGAGATTGGGGTTTGAGTCCCAGTTTAGTGTACTGAGGGTGGTTTTGCCTAAATGGTTTCCCACTATCCTTCCACGCAAATGCGGATAGATCACACCTGAAATGCTTCCTTTCTCATCCCTACACCATTAGAGTAATTATAATTTATGCATAAAACCTGAAGAGGTATTAAGGTGTGGTGATTAAAAAAAAAAGGAATAGTTCAAACATTCATTGTATACGTCTGTATGTTGTGTAAAACAAATGGTACGACACAATTATACAAACTTTCTCATATAATGAGTGTATTATAATTGGGTACAAAATTTTCAAAAACAGTTTCACAGTAAACTACCTGACGTCAGCCCACAATTGAGCCATACCGGACCGAACGGCCTCCATCTGTTGGCGAAGATATTGCTGACCTCAGCGGATAAAACGTGTCGTGGGATTAGCACAACGAACCCGGAAGTTAATTTCAGTTTTCTTGACTGGAGAAGTTGCCTTTTTTTTCCCCCTATTCAAGTGGTTCCTCATTTGTCCTCACAAGGATGACAGGTCTCTGTTTCATAGATAATCTGGAAGCGCCGGAGATCAAACCCAGGACCTCCATATCTGTAGCCAGGATTTTTTTTTTTTACAAAATGACTCTTTCACGCTACCACAACTAAAAAACAGGTACATTTCCTCTAGGTTCCACCTCCTTCATACTAACCTCCATTCGTGATGGGATAGGGATGAGGAAGGAAGTATTGTAGAGAGTAATCTACCGGCATTTGTGTGGAAAGAGAGTGGGAAACCATTTAGGAAAACCACATTAACTTTTAAAATCAAAGTAACCCTGGCACTATACAAAAAAATACACGCCGGAGCCTTCATAAAATATTTCACTAACGACGGTTAAATTTTACCAGTAAAAAAACTATAAAACAAAAGAGGAAAAAAATACAGGGTTATCCGTATTTCTGATGCTTTTTTTATTGTGAAAAACCAGTAAAGAATATTCTAAACTTTCTTTACGGAACTTGAGTTAACTATGACGTAGTACTGTTTGAAAAACGTGGCTTTAGACCATTCTGCTACTGAAGCGGATATTTTCAGTATTCCCAAACCAGATTCAAAACCCAACCAATACGCCACCGTCAAATCAGGCAAGACGAGATTAACGCCCTCTACACCAAACACAATTCATTTTAGATATTCGTTAAAAAAAATCCTTAAATTTACTATATTTTTAAAACTCTTTAACTAAATATTGTCAACACAATCTACCACTTTGAACATCCATTTAAAATAAAACCTATCGTCCCGTTTTCCCTTTCAAAATCATATAACAAACTCAACAAACAATATCCATTATTCATATTAACACTCCTGCCTTTGTTTGCATTAAATATCAACGGAAGTTCACGCCTTTATATAAAAAAAAACCTCAATATAAATTGTTGCGACATTCAATAAAATAACGGCAGGTCTGAATAATGAGAATGAAAATGGCATTTTATTAGGTAACGAATGGAATGTTAGAAATAAATCATCACAGAATGAAGAGTATTCCTTGAGGGACTACATTGACCGCCATGTAGGACTACTTTTGGAAAAAGAAAAATACAACTAGCTCTAGTGAACATTTTCAATTATTATGGAAATATGCCTTAACTAAGTTGCTTATTTGTTTCCACTTCAAATCTGATGCTCACCAGATAATTGATTACTTAGAATCAATTAATACCTTGCACCATATATTATAAATAAATAAACTATGTTCTGTGATCAGTAGACATCGCTCCTTCTATTTAAATTATGCCAATTACATACTATTAAGAATTGGTTCATGTCCTTATCGTTACTCAAGTATTGACATTTCTCTTTGGATTTCTAGCTTAAACATTTATAATATTTCTCCTTGGATCTAAAGCTTATATTTTTCCTTGGTGATCAATTTAGACCGAAAATAAATTCATATTGTATTCAAAAAATACATTATATTCACATAGAATAACTGTTGGTTACGTGGTTTAAAACGCCAGTCTCGCAATAACTGTCAAAATCAACAAAATTACAACTTAGATACATGAATGGTTTATTAGAATTATAAATTAAAATTACTTGGGAGATAAGCTATTAAACCAATAACCTTTTGGGTGGCCGCCATATTGAAACGGATAGCTGGATCAAAAACCAATTTTAACGGATCCTATGGCCAAAATTCAAAGAATGTACCTGATAAATGTTGTTAAAATTGTTCCACAAATATGAGAATTATCGTGGAACAGGAAGATAAGATGCCAAATGATCAAATTAAAATGAAACCTCACTGTCAGTCATTTAAATAGTTTACTTCATTTTAGTACACACACGTATATTATTATTATTATTATTATTATTATTAGTATCGCGTCTTACTACCCGTTCGGGTTATACGCACTTACGCTAATGTGTAATGGTAGGGTGATTGTGAGATGAAATGGAGGACCTACAGTTTAACGTGGAATCCGAACCACGGTGGAGGCCGGGCATTCCCCACATTCACAAGATGTCTTGTCAGAGGTGAAGGAAGGGTTTGGTAATCAGATAAATCTTTGCCGCGGCCGAGGATTGAACCCCAGCCGCCAGTACAGTATATTTATACCCGCAAAGGTATACGTAGACATCTCACTCACATGCATGGAGATTCATGTTTTTTCTTAAATGATTTTCCACTTTACCTCCACGCAAATGCGGGTATCTTCTAAAAATTCTACCTTCCTTATTTATACCCTATTAGTGTAAATATGCATATGGCCTGGATAGGTAGTAAGACGCGTGACACGTGAAATAAACCTGTCAAGCTATACCTCCAAAATATACTTTCAGAGTACTCTCCTACTTAAAATGACTCTACTTTAAGGGGATCGTAAACGTGTTTAGTGACATTTGTTGGTGTCAATAGAGTTTGATGAATGTGGGGGGTGTATTGGGGAAGGGGTGATGAAGAGTGGGGGTCCTTAACCAACATTCTACAACCACCCCCTTCCCCTATAAACAGGCAGGGTTGAATTATACGACTCTGTGTATACACAGGTGACATTCTACCATCGTAAACTTTATTATTTTACTTTGTACTTCGGTAACGCGGGGATAAATATTTTTAAATGTCACTTTTTATATCAAGGTTTCAACAAGTCTTCATTAATTTTATTTTTAGGTTTGATCGTAAAATTTTTACCTGCATTTTCATCATTAAAACACGGTCGTTTTTAAAAGGGCTATAATTGCTTTCTGGAAGTAATGATTAAAAAGTTAAATTCTATGTGTACATTTTTCTACGTTGCTTTCCTCATCCTAGAAATTAAGTAAATAATAACCACTAGGTTCAACTTCTTAAATTAAATTTAATTTAATTACAACAAAATCTTAGATAATTTCTTGAATATAAATTTAAAGTTTCCACATATTAGACATAAGTAAACTTTCATTAAATCAACTTTCCCGCCGAAAAAAAACCTAATTATCAAGTGTTATTTATTGTGTAAAACACCCCCATTCATTTTCCGGGCCCTTATTTTTTCATTTGCCAAATTTAAATTTTCTTCCGCACTCAAAGGTATAGTTTTTAATAGTTTTGTAAAAATTTCAAGCTATTGCCCTAAGTCCCAACCAATTTTGGTTACCATAAATCCATTTTAAAATTTAAAGAATTATTTGGTTATCTGATATGTTTATTTTAACTACCTGCCTAATTTAAATTTTCAACCACACCGGAAATAGTATTATATTACCTGGATACATTTCGAGCTCTTACATTTCCAATTTTACAATTTTGGAATTCAATTTATTCAGACATAATTTGGTAGTGGCTAATCCAAACAAGTAGTAAGACGTGGTTTAACAACAAACATGCGTCTTACTTCACTAGATAAAATGAAGTTCCATTTAGAAGAGACTTTGCAGACGTTTAGAAATCACGCAACATCTAAGAAACTCGATATCTTTTTAAATATTGTTTTCTACCATATGTATGTGAAAATTATCAGCAGGTATCTGAACAGTTAAAAAGTTTAAATTTTGAGCTAAAAGTTTTTACAATTAACGAAGCTTTACATGAAAAAGTTGCTCTTCTGAGATTAAAGCAAAAGGTTAAAAAAACTATATCTAGCCTTCCTATATCAAATAGAGTAATAATTTGATAGGATCACAACCGATCATTTTAAGATCATGTGGGTTTGTTTTGTAGTGTTTAATAAAGGTTATAAAACATTTTTTTAAACAATCTAAACATTTAGCTGGTCAAAACTTTTACCTACATTTCGGTGTAAACAGTATTAAAGAATATCAAACAACTTCTTAAATAAAGAAGCTTTCTAAACGTCTGCAACAATTATCCGTGCTCTATTATACGGAACTCTCTAACTAACAAGTTTACTGAACAACAGGTTATTTCTCACTTTATATTTTTACCATCGCGCCTCAGTGGCATAGTTAGCTAACACGCTAGTTTCGTGTTGAGCTAAACTACCAAGGACTGGGGAGATCAAGGTTCGAGTCTCACTCGGGTGAACTGGAGGTGGTTTTCCCCCCCATTGGGTTTTCACTCTTCCTCCACGCAAATGCGGGTTCATTTAATCTATATTAAACTTTCCCGATTCGTAACCCACTAGCGTAATTAGTACTTAAGCGTACAACCTGAACGGGTAGTAAGATGTGAGGCTAAGTCTTGTTATAATATTATTATAGTTATAATTTTATTAATACTCATGAGAGGTATTAAATAACTGTTATGTTTAAAAAATTAAATTCTATGTATCTACTTAAGAAATATTTTATTTATTTTAAATAAAACAAAAAGTTTTGTTTTTTAAAAAAAAGCCCCTGCAAAACTAGAGTTCCTTTCCACCCCTCCTTAAACTAAGGAGATGAGGAAGCTATAAAAGGGAATCCTGTCCGTAATATTGCCAATATTGCCACAATATCTCCACAACTGCACTCCCCTCCAAATATATTCCTCTGCCATCAAACTCTTCTTCAATCTCTTAAACGTTTCAAATCGCCCACCGAACAGACGCGTCAAGTCACCAAACAGTCATAGGCCACTCGCTGTCAGTGGAGCCAACTTTCCTGAAGCCTCTTATCACACTTCCCTCACGCGTATTTCGTCAATAATGTCCCCCCGCCTCCCATAGCCCTAACATTTGACATCCGCATGTAAATGTAGGCATTAAAACAGGCCCCCACCTCCCCCCTGTTGCATCGTTCCTTTATCGTACGTCTGTCAGGGTCAAGATTGTGTCACTACGTGCCGCTTTGTGGGCACTTATGTGGGCCGCCTCTGGTAAGCGAGAAGTTGCCGAGGATATGGTTCAGCTCTAACACAATGTTTAATTCTAAAGTAGCCCCATGACTTCTTTGGTGCTGACTGACAGCTTTGAAAAGTTACTAGACCAAATTATGAATCCCTACGAGCCATATGATCTGCAAAAACATGTGTTTAGCAGATGTCACTTCTGACAGTCAAAATTTAGGTATTTAACTAAATGTTGACTGTCATCGTCAGCTGTGAGCTGTCAGTCAGCACCAAAGAAGCCACGGGGCTACTGTACGTTGCGGTATTTCAAAATCTGGTTCACACCAAAATAACGTCGAAGGATTCTAACAGGGTTCTTATTTACTTAACAACCTTTTAGTTTGAATTTTATTAATAGAAACAAAGTTTGAAAATGTAACATTAGGTTATTTTAAGCGGGTTTTCTTTAGCACATTTGTGGAACTATGAGACTAGAATTGACCAAAAAGAGCTCGAGACTTAGCCTTTTTTTTTTTTTTAA